>PVJA010012465.1:0-51973 GCA_004027025.1 Myocastor coypus | reverse complement strand
ATGGCGGCCACATCCTGCTTCCGCAAACCTTGTAGTCCCGCCTGCTATGATGTAAACTCGTGCTTAAGAGATTACAGCCAATAAGGTTGCGTGTGTTGCCCCATCCTGATTGGACCACGAGGTAGTATATATTGTGAGCTCCCGCCGCGGGCGAGAGAATCAGGAAGAAGCAATCGGGGAGAGACACGAGAGGGATCCGCGGCTGGCGGCCACAAAGAGGTCTCTCCTCGGGGCGAACTGCCTAGGGAACGATTAAAGCTTGTTTGCCGCTGAATCCTGTTGTGTGTCTTCCTGCCGGCCGGGAGGGCGCGCGACATTCTTGAAAGAACAACACTGTCCTCCAAGTGAACCACATCATAATTCAATAGATCTACCATGGACCAGTTTCTGAATGGAGCCATATCCTGATGTTTCCAGAAGGATGTTAGTTTAGAAACAATAGCCACCAGACTGAAAGGGAGGTGGCAGAAATGTGTGTATAGAGGGAGGGCCTCCAGGAAAGCCAGCCAGAGATCCCAGGAGCCGCACTCATACCCAGAGAGCAGGGAGAAAAAGGAGCCAGAGTTCTTGCCCCCGAAGTTGCTGCAGTGCATGACAGAGACACCATGAATTCCAGCAGCTGCAGCGGAGGGAACACGGGGGCCGGTTGCAGCAAGTGCGGGGCCACACGGAGGGCACTGAAGATGCACAGGGCTGCGGTGTAAGCCACTCCTTCCCAGAGTTGCACCCACAGGGGAGAGCAACAGCCGGAGCAGGGCATGGGAGCCTGGGAGCAGCCTGTGTGGAGGCCGCTGGCTGCCTGCCCCGCCCTGCCAAGACGGTGGAAATGAGAGGCCGGAGGAGGGGCATCTCCCTGCTCCTTGCTGCACTGCTGCACCCAGCACCGCCCACCTGGAGGACAGGAGTCAGCCACATGCTGTGCCCAGAGCGCTGGCCACTGCCGCTTGCCACAGGCAGGAGGATGAGGACCAGGATGGGAGGCTCCCACACAGAAGAGGTTGCAGAAGCTACGGCATTTCCCAAGATAATCAGCCCCTACTTCGCTGGGTGAATACACCAAGGACTGGAGAGTGCTTTCCTAAGGGCAGAGATTTCATTTCATTAAACCCAAAGGATATAAAACGAGACAGGCCAGCCAGATAGCTCAGCAGACTAAAGCGCCTGTTTAGGCAGATGCAGAGACCAGGGTTCAATCCCCAGCGTGCTGTGCCAGCCCCACTCCAGGGGGCGCGCTGAGGCTGCGAATGAGCCTGGACATGGTGGTGTGTGCCTGTAATACCAGCTTCTGGGAGGCTGAAAACAGCAGAATCACTGCGAGTGCAGTCTGTGTAGTGAGACCCTGCAGGCCCTGTACTGAACACGCACAAACAAATAAATAAATAAAACGAGACGAATTCAGCTAGAGCAGCGGCATTCTCTGAAGGAACTCCTATTGTTATGATCGCACTTCCTGTCTGCACACAAGGAGAAAGGAAAACAAGGCACTAGACAGAGCGGCCCGCAGCGCCGCATCCCTAAGAGAAAGCTAGAACTAGATCCCTGCGCCTTTGCAAGCCCTGCGTGAGCGGGAGGCTGTGCCTGGCCTGCAGTGCTCTCCTGCTGTGCCTGCTGCTCGGCCACATTTCCTTTTATTTCCTCCAAAGCTGACCACCAAGGCTGCGCCAGGTGGAAGGAAACTTGGGAGTGTCCATCTTCCAGCCCTAAAGCTGCTTCCAGCTGGGCTGCGTGCTCCAGATGTTTCCCTGCAACATCCCGGAGGAGGCCGAGGCTGGATCAGCTGACATCCTGTGCTCAGCAGCTCCCCGGAGCCTACCCACTGGAGTCTCCTTCCCACCTCTGCGACTCTCCCACAACGGTCCCCAGTTAGAAAGCCAGCCTGTGGGCCACAAGCTCTACTGGGAGCAGTGTGAATGGAGCACCTACAATGGGCCAGGTGAAGTTGTTACTCATTCAGCGTTTGCTGGACCCCAGAGGAAGGGCTGCCATCATCCCCACTCTCCAACTGCAAAAGCTGAAGTGCGGACAGGGTGGAAGAGGGGTAGCTCAGTGGCAGAGCCCTCGCTGGGCATGCCCAAGTCCCTGGGTTCCATCTTCAGCACTGAAAGAGCAAAATTGAAGTGTGTAAAGTCACGCATCCTGATGCGGCAGGGCAGGACTCGGCTCCAAGCAGTCAGACAGCAGAAGGGGCAGCATCTTTAACTGCGACCCTATGTTGTTCTTGTCTGAGTCTTGACTCTTTATTTTGTCTGTGTTAGTCAGCTTCCCATAAAATACCCGAGAAGACTGATTTAGAGAACGGTTTCATTTGGGGCCTTAGCTTGGGAAGCCCCGGTCGACAGTCAATGGGTGCTGTGGCTTCCGGCCTGTGGACAAGCAGGATACCATGATGTGAGTACAGAGTGAAGCAAAGCTGCGAACATCACAGGAGCAGAGACAGCGGGGAGAGCACAGCCCGCCCCTTCAAGGCACAGCCTCAGAGGCGTGGGCCCAGCCACCAAGCCCCACCCCACCCACTGGGAGCAAGCCCTTGACACCTGGGCCTTTGGAGGATGGGCACATTCGACATCCAAACTGCAGCACTGCTGCGGTGTCCATTTCTGTTTGCTAACACAGAAAAGAAATTCAGTGTTTGAACACAGCCTCAGTCTGCTGAGTACTGGGATTACAGGACTGTGTCACCATGCCTGATCCTGCCTGCCTTTCGTTTTTATTCTGTCCAAGCTGCCAGCCTATTGGTTGATGCTATCTACAACCACAGTGCGTTCTCCCTCCTTAGTTTACTGGCCCATCTGTCAATCAACCCTGGAAACCCACCCCCTAACACACACACACACACACACACACAAACACACACACACATACGCACACAGCTGTGCCTCACTAATTGGCTGGGGTTGGGGTGTCTTTCGCTGACGAATCACAACAAACAGTCGTGAGATAATTCATGGCTGTGTGTGCGTTGTCTTAGGAGACTGACTTTTACTGAATGTCTACGCCGTCTGTTTGGCCCTAAAAAGGGCAGAGAATCAAACAAAACCCAAGTCTGTGTCCCGTAGGAATTCCTAGCCTGCTACTCAAGATAGAAAACAGGCCACTACAGAAAAATAAGGCTGCAGCGGGTGACAGAGAGCAAGAGCCCACAGGCACCTGTGGAAAGACCTTCCTGCCCCAGGGAGGGAAGATCAAGGAGTTTCAGTAGACTGGGCAGCAGGCTCTCCAGCATGGGTGGATGCCAGGAGAAATAGGCCAGGGGCACAGAGGAGACCACAAAGGTGTGGGATCAGGGCTTACACACAGAGAGAGTGCACAGCCAGACCTGCCAGGCACCTGCTAAGAGCTGCCCATCCACGCCAATGTATTCCTGCAACACACAGACACCTGTACACCTGCAGCCCAAGGAGTTACCCTGTCAGCCAGTTGTACTGCAAATGAAGGAAGACATGCTTGAGAAATACTGAGATGGAAAAATAACCATGACTTAGATCGAAGCTGGGGAGAGGGGAGGAAATCAGGTTTGGGCCGTACCATATATAACTGATCTCAGCCACCACCTGGGGTCCAGAATCAAAGTCACTCAGGAGTTTTAGAACTTAGGGATCAGGGGGCCTAGGTCAGTCACATTGCCTGGCTGGGAAGCCAGGTGAATAATTACCCAGGGGCCTTTCTGGTGCTCCAAGGGATGGGCTCTGCACCGGGAAGGAGCAGGAGGAGGTGAGGTGTGGGTTGGAGGATACAGCTGTGCCCCTGGGCTGGGGAGAGAAAACCCAGCAAAAGTCATGTTGGGGGGTGATAATCAGCACCCCTGCAAAACCACCTATGGCTGAAGCTCTGCTAACTGTCTGCACAGACAGGAAGGAGCATGAGCCAAGGTAAGGACAACAGGAAAGAGGAAGGCAGCAAGGCCAGCACGCCATGCGGAGCAGGGGCACTGGGTCGTGGGGCAGGAAGTTAACATCCAGGAGTGACCCAGCAAGGCAGGATGTCCCCTCACCTTCCTTTTGGCAAAGGTCTCCCTGTATCCTGTGCAGGCAGAGAAATGACATCCAGCCCTGCAAGCCTTCAACTGAGCCACGGTTATGATTTGTGTCTAGGTGTCCCCCCAAAGCCTCATGCAGTCACAGGGCAGACTTCTACAGTTTGTGATTAACTCATGATCCACTGGGATTAGGGGTGTGAGTACTATACCTATCGTGGGGCAACAGCCTGAATCAACATAAGGGAGACAGCCTCAGCCTCCCAAGTGTGCCACCACACCCGGCCTCTGTAGCCATTATTGAAGCTGCTCTTCCCATTTGCTCTGCTCCTTGCTGCTGCCATGAGAGGTTGTTCTCTGCCATACGTCATTCTGCCTTGGAGCCAGCTGAGTATGAATGGAAGCCTCCAGTAACTGTGAGCTAAATAAACCTTTCCCTCCCTCATTTTGGGTGTCAGGTATTTTGTCCCAGCAATGAGAGAAGAGTAACTGAGACAGCTGCAAACAGGATTCAAGCCTCCTGGTTGCTAATGAGAAAGAGAGAAACAGGGTGAGCAGAGTGCAGAGAGGCATCCATATTTAACACCGCACAAAGTGGGCCGGAAAGGGCCATTCAGCTGTGTCTCCCTGTCGTGGAAGTTTGCAAAGGGCATCTGGGATCATCTCCTAAATGCTGAGGTGCACACTTGTCTCCATGATCAGGGGTGACATTTGTTCTAATTCACTTTTCAGCAGCAGAAAGATACCTGTTTCCAGCCTCCTTTGTGTACCCAGCACCTGGGCAGATCCAGTGCAAGCTAATGGCAGGTGACTACCAATATGTTCATTCGTTCTGTCCTCCGAGACCTCATAACTGGTAGTGGCCACTGTGCTCAGGACTGGCTTGGAAGCTCAGCATTCTTCTAAAGCCCAGAGCCCCACAACCACAGGACTCTGTCCACAGCAGCCTCCTTGTCTCATTGGCCAACGTTTAATGTTGCAGACACCGTTGTTTACGTTTGGTTTATAGCTCACTTTTGCTCATATTTGGCTTGGAGCAGCCGGGCTTTCTCAGCAGTATATAATCTGAGAACATTTTTCCTTGTGTTGTATCTGGATGGATTTGCTCTTAACTCAGCTGAGCTGGTTTTTGTCAAAGACTGTTCCCAGATTTCCCAGCCTGTGTTTCTCAGACATGACCCTTGCTCCAGTATCAGACAAGATGGGAGGGATCTTCTGTGCCTCTTGGAGATTTACCGGGACGTTAGCACGCGGAAGGCTCTGGGGTGTCATGCAGGTGTCGGATCCCGTGTTCTCCTTTCTAGCCTGCTCCTGACCACCTCATCTCTTGTGGCATTTCTTTCTGACTTCCAGGAGCAAAAACTGTGGTGCTCCCTATCAGCACTTTACTTGGCAAAATGATATTCTGTGTGGCTGGTGACGAGTTTCAGAGTTTTGTTTTTAAAGGCAACCACTGTTAACACTGTCTTCTGGATTTATTGCATGATTACATAATACACATACCTCTTTTTAATGAGGTCATGCCTGCCGTGGCCTCCATTTAGCTGTCTCCCCAAAGCATCAGGCGCTCATAGTTGGGGCTTTTCCGAGTGAGGAAAGCTGGATCTGGGGACCTAGGGGGGCGTGCTGCTGCCCAGAGGGCAGGTACCCTGGATGGAATGCAAAGGCAGGCTTGCTTGCTCGTTGTCTCTGATGCTGCTGAGCTCGCTGCCTCCTGCTGGCCTTGCCTTGGCCTTTCCTCGGTGACCCCTCTGGGTCATCCACCCTGCCTTGCAGCCAGCCAGCAGTGGACTGAACCCTTCACACACCGTGTGCCAAGTACACCTTTTACATGGCGGTTGTGTAGTTTGTCTCAGAAACAAAAAAAGAAGCCGGGCGTGGTGGTGCACACCTGTAATCCCAGCACTTGGGAGGCTGAGGCAGGAGGATCGATGAGAGTTCGAGACCAGCCTGGGCTATAAAACTGAGCTCAAGGCCAGCCTGAACTGTACAGCAAGACCCTGTCTCAAAAAGACAAAAAAAAAAAAAGAAAGAAACAAAAAAGGTAAGACAATATGAGACTCTTTGTTTTGTTCAATTTTGGTTTCTTAGGCTGGCTTTGCATTCACAGTGGAGCCCAGGCTGACCCTGAACTTGTGGAAAACCTCCAGCACTGGCCTTTTGAGAACTAGAATTATAGATATGTACCACCATGCCCAGCTATAAAGTATCTGAATACACAAAAATAATTATGCGCTAATAATTACATTTCAATGATGTCATCTTAAAGATTACAATACATAGAGTTCTTCTGTTTTGTTTGGCTTTTTAAATTTTATTTATTTTATTTTATTTTAAGCCTCATTTATATGTGTTGTGGCCAGCTCAGCCTGCCCTGCGTGTGGGGCAGCATGTAGTGTTGGAGAACAAACTGGGGACCCTGCGGTTGCCTAAACTTTCCTAGACAGGCACTTTAGACTGCTGAGCCATCTCACTGGCCCTGTTTTGGCTTTTTTGAGACAGGGTCTTAACATGTAGTTCAAGCTGGGCATGAACTCTATGTAGCACAGGCTGGGCTCAAACTTGCAGCAATCCTCCTGCCTCCCAAGTACAGGCGTTAGGAGCATAGAACACCACACCCAGCACACAGGGTTCTTCTGCATGGCTGCACCTCCACTGACTTACTGGATTTTCTATGGCAGGACTAACTTTCCAGATGAGCATTCTTACCACCAAGTCTTCGCGTGATGTCTTAATTATTTCTTCCAATAGACTCCAAGAGTAGAACTACATCATTCTTTCTGGGTCCCAGGGAGGCCCCAGGGAGGCCTCTGGGATAGACAGGACCTCCAGCTGCCTGCTCTGACTCAGATGTCTCCTGGTGTTTCTACTGGCTTCCTATGGCTGCTATGTCAAAGTACCTGAGTGGCGGCTTAAAGCCTTGGAAGCAGCCTTGAAAGTCCACACTAAAGGCTCAGAGCAGGGTCTGTCTCCAGTGCTCACGGCTCCTGGGTGGCTCTGGGCGCTCCTTGGCTTGCAGCTGTATCTCTCCACTCTGCCTGAGTCTCCCCGTGACTTTCCACTCTCCTTTTCTCATGAGGAGTCCTGCCATTGGAGTCCAATGGCATCCAATCCTACCATTGGACTCAGGGCCACCCACAGAACCAGCAAGATCTCAGAGCAAGATCCTTAACTCAAATACATCTGCGAAGATGCTTTTCAAAATAAGCTCACACCACAGGCTCTGGGGTAGGGGCAGCAAGGTCATAATCCAACCTACTACTTTTTTTTTTTTTTTTGTCTTTTTGAGACAGGGTCTTGCTATGCAGTTCAGGCTGTCCTTGAGCTCACTTTTGCATCCCAGGCTTGTCTCAAACTCTCAAGTGCTGGGATTACAGGCGTGCACCACCATGCCCAGCGCAACCTACTACATTCTTACAGGTCATCAGGAGTCGTTTTCAGACTGGCACACACAGGTCCGTAGGTTGGCTGTGGGTGGTTGAATATCATCTCCTTCTGCCCCTCTCCCAGCCCTACCACTGAAGCACTTGAGTGGAGCTGCTTGCCTGGAGCAAGGCGCCTGAAAGCAGCGGCAAGTTAGACCAGGGACCTGTGAGACTGGAGAGGAGTCGTCCTGACAGGCCCTGAGGTCTTTCGAAGGAGGGCAGAAGAGGGCTGTGCTGTGCTCACTGTCCTGGGGTAGAGTGTGCTGGGCCCTCCCTTTCTGGGCCTGATCTTGACCTACACAGCTGCCTCTTTATCACCACAAAGAGAGGACAACAAGGCGCCCTGAAAAGCTCCACATACATCAGCAGCCCAAGCTGAGAAGCACAGGAAGGTCCTGCTGTAGTTTTTTAAAAAGCAAATCACTCGCCTATCTCAGTGAAGTCTTCCCAGGACATTCCTGCCTGCAGTGGGAGGAAAAATGAGTTGCTGTATGAGCGCTCTCAGCGTGTTTCTGGACATTGAACATCACAATCTGCTGCAGAGTTACAACCTTATCTACAAACAGAGCCCACGTGGTCAACACAGGCTGTCCCCAGAGCACAGAAGAGTGTAGCCCGCAAGTTCAAGTGTAGGTGAATCATTTGCATCTCGGGCCTTCCCCACACATTTCCCACAGGGATCCTGACCCCTGCTCATGGCTATAGTGAGCAAGAGAAAACCACGGTGGCTTCCTGGCCTGGAGCCAGGGCCTCACAGAGCTCCTAGCTCTGCACCCAGCCTAGATTGGGTCTAGAAGCGGGTGAGAAGGGAAGATAGGGGTTTTCCCCACCGGCACGGCTGAGGAAGTCTCCAAAGACAAGAGGGACAGGAGTCAAAAGACTGTCAGAGACATAAATGTGGGAGGTGGTGGAAGGCATCCTTACTTTCACTCTTGCCCCCTGGTTAATGAGGACTTGGAGGCTGGGAATGGCAACTTGGGCATATTTGTTTCCTCTGGCTGTTATCACAGTGTGCCACCAACTGAGTGACTTTGTTTTTATTTATTTATTTATTCGTTTGTTTGTTTATTTATTTTTGCCTTTTTGAGACAGGGTCTCGTTATACAGTTGAGGCTGGCCTTGAGCTCACTTTTGTAGCCCAGGCTGGTGTCGAACTTGCACTGATCCTCCTGCCTCAGCCTCCCGAGTGCTGGGAGCAACTGAGTGACTTTAAACAACAGAATTGTAAGCCTAGCATGGTGGCATCTGCCTATAATCTCAGCACTTAGGAGGCTGAGGCAGGAGGATCCCTAAAAGTTCAAGGCCAGCCTAGGCTACATAGTGAGTTCAAGGCCAGGCAAAGCTACATCGTGAGACCTTGTCTCAAAACAAGCAAGCAAACAAACAAAAATGCACTCTTTTGAAGCCCTGGAGACCAAGAGCCTGAGCTCCAGGTGGCAGCAGAGCCGTGCTCTCTCCTAGCTTGCACCTGTTGCCCATGGTCCCCAGCAGCTTTGGCCAATAGCTGCTGCACCGGCATCCCCCCTGGAGGCCCCTGGGCCTCCTCTCTGTACCTCAGTGCCTTCATGGCTTGTTTGTCTTAGCCCTTCTTAGAACCACACTGGCCATGCCGGATTAAAGCCCACCCTAACAACCTCACACAGATCCTATTTCGAAACAGGTCACATTTATAAGTTAGATCTTTAAGGTATCTTTCTGGAGAACCACTCATCCTAGCAGAAAGCATGTACTCTACCATCCCACCCCCAAAGCAAACACAACTCATAATGGCCCTGTCTGTGGCCACAGAGCCTCTAAAAGTGAAAGCTTCTCTCCTGGGCCACAGAAAATAGATCCGATCACTCTCAGCAAAGTCCTTTCAAGTAGGCAGAGCCCTCCCAACCAGGTTCCAGACATTTCTGTAAGATCAGCTTCTCCAAATCTCCCTATGATAGGGCATTAAGACTCGCTTCAAATCCTACATCCTGAGGGGGCCCAGCAGGATGGCTCAGTGGTCTAAAGCACCTGCAGGCAGCTGCAGGGACCCCGGTTCAATTCCCGGCACCACATGCTGAGCCAGCCCTGCCCTCAGGGCAGGCTGAGCCGGCCATCAAAATAAATAAATAAATAAATAAATAAACAAACAAACAAAAGTTCTGAAACAGGAAAAAAATAAAATAAATTTAATTTAATTTTAAAAAATAAAAAATTCTTAAAAATCCTACATCCTGAGTGGTGGACAAGGCCACTGGTGGAAACCCACCCTAAAAGGCTTCATGCCAAACACAGACAACATAGACAGGGGCTGATAGCCAGGAATCTATGAGTGTACCCTTTGCTGGACTTTCACTGAAACCTGCAATTGTGTTGACATGGGTTTTGTCCCAGTCCGGTTTGGAAATATTTCCTTGGGTGTGTGCTGCAGAGGGCCACGGAGTTTAATGGCCACACAAAATGGTTTATACAGTTGGCCAAGTCTGAGCATTTGCGTGGTAATTCCTCAGAAAGCACACTCCCACTTGTGATACGTCATTTCCCTCTGAACCATCTGCAAACTGATTCTTGCCAAATGTCACCGTACCACGCTCAGTTCCTCAGCATAGCACATTAGCCATCCTAGCCCACTCTGGTCATCACCTTCCACTAGGAAATGACAAGGCAGAAAAAGAACCAATATTTGTAACATTATTAGGATCCCATCAAACTGAGCTTGACAAGCCTTTCTGACCTTTTAATGGTGCCAACACTTACAATGAAAAGTACACAGGCATAAATGCACAGTGCAGAGAGCTGTCACAGAGCAAATGCCTGTGTACCCACCCATGTCAAGAAAGGGAACACCAAGCTGAGACTATTTTAAGAAGCATTTTTCTCTTTATGTTCCGAAGCTTCTTTGGCAATGATTACTAGCCCTAATCTATGGCTGATGTGACAGCCCCGCCTAGGTTAGGTGCCTGGTCTGGGGGACCCAGCTGGGAGGGAGGAAAGCACAGCGCTCTGAGTGGGGTACAGTCCCAGACTGGCTCTGCACCTGAAGAATGAGGGTTGCAGCCACACACCCAGAGAAGGGGCAGGCGCTGGACAGGGGAAGCCTTGGAGTTGAAGACGAGCTGGTGGACCAAGCCAGGCATGGTGGCCTGGTACCAAGCCAGGCAGCTCAGTGTCCCTGGGGAACAAGATCCTAGCTGGAGAATTTGGCCAACTTCTATACAGGGCTAGGCTCAGAGGTCTAAATTTTATTCTGTGGTATACTAAAGAGCCATAGAAGTCTTTAAAAACTTCACTTTTGGTAATAAACAAACAAATAGATAAATTCATTCATTTTAAAAGACAGTGCTCTGAGCCGTTCAGTCCTATCAGGTTGGCAGGCTGTCTGAACACTGCTGTTTAGTCGGGGTTTCTAGAAGACTCAGAAAATTGAGGTCTGGAACGTCAGGCGACCAGAATTTTTAACATGAAGTTGAACAGAAGCAGCTGGGCATGGTGGTGCAGGTCTATAATCCCAACATTCTAGGACATGGAGGCAGGAGGATCACAAGTTTGAGCCCAGCCTAGGCCACTTGAGGGCTAATGTGTCTCAAAATAAAACAAAATAGAAGGGCTAGGGACATTGCTCAGTGTAAAGGACCTGGGTTCAGTCTTGAGCACTGCAGAACAAAGTGAGCAGAAACACAGTGTAATGCAAGACCCCAAAAGCCAGCCCAGAGGCAGGAAGTTGGAGGGCTGAACAAGGCCTAAGGCAGGGGCTGGGCTGCTGGCCAGGGGTGCAGCAGCGACTGCAAGCCAAAAGGGCAGCACATTGCGGTATCCTGTGAGGTGAAGGAATGAAGTGGCTCTGGTGACTTAAAACACCCACTTTGAGATAAGTGACTTCAAATTAATATCAACAGCGTGGAACAGCAAAGAGCCAAGATGCTTCACAGCTGTGCATGTATAAACCCAACACACCAGCTTCGAAGAGTCCCTTTGTGACCCAGATACCTGACCCCTTCTGTCTAGGCTGGCATGGAGGGAGTCCAAACACTTTCTCTCCAGATAAGGAGCTGATGTAACAAAGGAAAGAAATGACTGGGTATTTTCTGAATAAAGTACAGGGCCCTGCAATTATTTTGTCTACTACTGTTAACAGTTTTGCAAGTTGTGGAAATGAAAACCAATAAGAAAAGCAAACTCTACTTAGTATTAGCTATAGCAAGGGAGTTGAACACTACAGGCAGAGGAATGGGCAAGCTTTTAGTGGGAAAAAGGAAGACTTCTGGTGGGTTCCCACAGGAGGCTGCAGGCCCAGGGGTGTTGGGGTGGGGGATCACGTGGGGGGTCCTCCCACGTGATCTCAGAGCAGTACGTGCTTGGCTTTCCTTAACATGGAAGTTGGGGTGAGAAGTGGAGAAGCTACCAACTGTCCATGGCTTGCTGTCAGCCTCCTTCGACATTCCTAGAAGCAGTAGGTAGAAGCCAGCCTAACTCCCTGTGGGCTGGATCCCAGGGAGGCCTGCTTTTTTTTTTTTTTTTTTTAATGGCCAGCTCAGCCTGCCCTGAGGGCAGGGCTGTAGCAACATGTGGTGCTGGGGATTGAACCGAGGTCCCTGGGGTTGCCTAAGCTTGCCTAAGCAGGTGCTTTAGACCAATGAGCCATCTCACTGGCCCCAATTCATTCATTCTTTATTTATTTGTTTATTTATTTATTTATTTATTTATTTTTGCAGTACCAGGGATTGAACTCAGGGCCCTGTGCTTGCTAGGCAAGCACTTATTCCACTGAGCTATCTCCCTGGTCCCTTTTGTGGGATGGAATTCTAATATATATTATATAAACTATATATGTTTATAGTCATTCTCCTATAATGAATTTGATAAACATGCAGTTCTCTGAATGACAGTAGGTGAAATAATATCAGCTGACAGTGAGGAACCGGAGGTCTGCAACATGCTGGAGATCTTGGAGAAGCGAGAACACAGCTCTTCAGAACCAGAGCCACTGAGCTCCTGCAGCTAGAGCTGTGGGTGCAAAGTGACAGACAGCAGCCACAGAGAGATGGGCTGGGGCACAAAACATCACACCAAGAAGTGGGAATGTGGTGTGGTGGGCATTAGGGGACTCCATGGTGGATCTGCAGGCTTTGGAGTGTGATTTTTTGGGGGGAGGGAGTATCTTGTGCAGTGTCACCATGCAGCTCAGATTCATAGCGATCCTCCTGTTTTGAGCCTCCCCAGCACTGGGATTACAGGCATGTGCCACCATGCCCTGTCTCAGTGGCTGGTTCAGAGCGTCTGGGGGCAAGGCCAGGAAGCCATGTGGTGCCAGGGATTGAACCCTCCTCGCTCCTGTGCTTCCTTGGGCAGGCACTTAGTCATCTGAGCTATTTCGCTGACCCTTGCAGTGTGATTTTAAAGAAAGCGTGGAGATAAAGCTAAAACACTAAACTAGTTGTTTTCCTGCCCAGTGTAACTCAGGCTGGGCTGTTTTCCCCTCTCTCGCCCTTATATTTCCTCCGCTTGAAGAGTGCCTCTTCATCCCAAAATCAGCTCTGCCTGTCTGTGAAGCTATCTGAGACTCTCCAAGGGTGAGGCACTGAGTTCCTCCTTGAGTTCTGCAGGTGCTTCCCATCCCTCCCGCAGAGCACCTGGCTCACCAAGGACTTTGGTTTCCTGGATCAGCTTCCTTGATAAAGAGCTGTCTAGGAGGAAAGGTCTGGCTTATACATTTTGGTTTTCCACTGTTTAGCAGACACTAGAGAGTGGGGCATAGGTCTGTATGTGCTGGGGTGCCTGGTGGGTCTGGGCAGGTCTTGAAGCCTGAGGAGGCTGAATGCAGAGCTGGTGCAGAGGGCTTGGGGGCCACCCTGGGCAGCCACAACAGGAAAGGAGACGCCAGGACCGTGTCTTTCTGTCTCCAAGATGCAACACCTGACCTGCATCTTAAAGGAGGAGAGGTTCCTTGTGGCACACAGTTTGAAGAGGGTTCGGTCCCTAGTAGGCTGTCTCTGGGTAGAAGTGGCATGATAGAATGGCCTGCCTTGGAGGAGGGCTGCCCACCTCATGGAAGACATGAAGCAGAGCACAAGGCCAGGGAAGGGGCTGCACCTCTGAGAGTTGTCTCTTTAGACAAAGCCCCTCCTCTCCACATGACCCAGCTGTCAGAAGCCCTACCTCTGAGGCTGTGACTGATAGGCTCTGCAATCCAAGCAGTCCCCAAATCACCCTAGGGAAATGGGCAGGGACTCTGCGGTATGGCTTCTCGGGCCCACCAGATGACCAGCTTGGCATCTCCAGGAAGAAGACTGCATTCATCTCAAGTCCTCAGGGGATTCTGATACTCAGCCACATCTAGGGACCACTGTCGCAAGCTGGGCTTGGATGATACTTGCATGATTCCCAGAGGGTAGGGATGTGGAGGAAAGGAAGGGAGCTGGGTCCCAGACCCGATTGGCCTGGACCGTGGGAACACCACTGGGTAAGGGCTGACAGCAGGAGAGGACCTAGGGCGGGCTGCCTGCCTGCAGAGGCTGGAGGGCAGCTGTGACACAGCCGCGGGACACAGGAGACCTGTCCCTGCCACTTACCTTGAATTTTGATGCAAAGAAAGGAAAAAACAAATGTGTTTGGTAACCTCTCTGTTCCCAGCAGCTTAGCTGAAGGAGGTGAAAATTGCTTTTACTTTCTGGAAGTCAGGTAGCCCAACGTTAGCTGCAGTTGCCTAGAAGGAGGTAAGTCTGTCAGTGCAGGGTGGTCACTGCAGCCCCAGAGTGGTTAGAACTCACAGTGCTGCCTGGTCCTCAAATCAACACATGCCCTGACGTCTGAAGGGCACCTCCCACGCGTCCATCCTGGAAAACTGAGCCCGACTGGACTCCGGGGACTGTGGCTGACTTGAAGGCCTGTGTTTTCCAAATACCTGGCTCCATCCATGGATATTCAAGTTCCTTTCTACCCTACAGGGAAAAGCCATGTGTGCACAGCATCTGACCTAGCCAATTTTCAAATTAATCTGAAATTACTATTTGAGTTCAAATTGAATAAATGTCATGCATCATGGCTCTGGGGCCCAGATATGAACCTGATCTACTCAGTGACATAAAATGGAAAACAAACTGTCCTGTGAATATGAAGAAGAACTGGAGCCCATTTGGACAATTTACATAAAAAGTCATCTTGTTATTGTGGGCATCTATAACGTCCCGTGCAGCCCCTTGTCCTGGCGTCCTCATCCATGAGGCTGCTGGACTGCCTTGTGTTTAAGCGCTCCAGCCTGCTAGCCCAGGTCCATTAGCCCATGACTAGGACTCTGTGCCCTGGGCCACCTCCCCTGCATGTCTGCACTCGGATCAGCACAGAAGGGCGCCGTGCCGGGAGGCTGAAGTACAAAGCCCAGCAGCTAGCAGCAGCCAGGTCGCTGCGCACTGGGACTCCTTTCAGCAGAGAGCAGAAGGGCTGGGGCGACACGAGGGGAAAACTTGCCCAAGGGCTGGTCAGGTAGCCAGCAGACTAAAGCGCCTGCTTGGGCAAGTGCAGGGCCCAGGGTTTGATCCCCAGCACCACATGTCATGCTGGCTCTGCACCCAGGACGCACTGAGAGGGCAAATGAGACTGGGCATGATGACATTCACCTGTAATCCTAACACTTGGGAGGCTCAGTGCAAGTTCGAGACCAGCCTGGGCTACAAAAGTGAGTTCAAGGCCAGCCTGAACTGCATAGTGAGACCCTGTCTCAAAAAGACAAAAAACAAAAAACAAACAAACAACAACAACAACAAAAAAAAAAACCACAGGAGGATCACTATGAGTCCAATCTGTGTAGTGAGACTCTGTAGACAATGGACTAAAATATATATATATTTTCAAAAAGACTTGCCCAGCTTTTGGGTTCATCCTCAGTATTGAAAGAGGGAGAATGGTAGAGGGGCTGGGGAGATAGCTTGGTGACACAAGTGCCTGCCAGGCACATGCAAGGTTGTGAGTTCAAACCCTGGTCCCGCAAAAAAAAAAAAAAAAGAAGAAGAAGAAGAGGCCAAGAGGGAGGATGGTAGGCCAAATAGCTTATTAGATTAAAGTGCCCACTTAGGCAGACATAGGGGCTAGAGGTTTGATTCCCAGCCTGCCGTCATGGCCCTGCCCCTAAGGGTGTGCTGAGAGGACATCTGAGAGGACATCTGAGACTGGGCATGATAGCACTTGCCTGTAAACCCAGTACTTAGGAGGCTGAAAACAAAAGAACAAAAGGATCACTACAAGTCTGATCTGTGTAGTGAAACCCTACAGACTTTATAGACCCTATACTAAATACCAAAAAAAAAAAAAGCCTGAAAGAGGGAGGGAGGGAAAAATAGAGAAGGAGGGAGGGAAAGAGAGAGAGACAGAGACAGAAACAGACAGGGACAGGCACGGGGCAGGAACAGAGACAGAGACAGAGAGGGACAAAGAAACAGAGAGATAGACAGAGAGCATCAGAAACAATGTAGAGCTATCTTGTTCCAGCAGCCCCCAAAGCCACATCCAAATCCAACTGCTCCTAGCTGGGGTGCTTTGCTCTTCTTTAGAATTTATGACCCACAAATCTCCTTTAGCCTCCAGTTCTAGTCAAGGTCCCATCCTATTTCAAGTCACAGTCCAGCTCAGCCTCCGAGATGCTCACTTCCCTCAAAGAGTAAACAAGTACAGAAAGGATGAGTTCGGGCAGGCAGTCTCTGGTATGGGGAGCGCAGACCTTACAGAGGTATCTGAGCGTCCCCACCCTCAGGGCCTCCAGTAGGCCAGACAGGTAAGGGGGCAGCAGGGATGAACACAGGCGCGCACTCTAGAGTCACGTGGGCCGTTCTTCCAACTCAACTGGTGCATTGTGAGAAGAGACTCAGAGACAAAGGTCAAGAGAGAAGACAGTGCTCTGATGGTAGAGGCAGGAAATGGGCCCAGACACCTGAGCCAAGGACCACAGAAAGAACTGGCAAACATCAGAAACCGGGACAGGCAAGATGGATCCTCATGGGACAGGGACACAGCTGGAAGTCTGATGTCAGACTTCGGGACTCCAGCACTGTAAAACCATTGTTTTTCCCTTGGGGGAGGGGCAGTACTGGGGTTGAGCCCTGGGCCTCACGTGTGCTCTACCACTGAGCCACATCCCACCCTTTTTATTTCATTATGAGACAGAGTATAAGTGACCTAGGCTGGTCTTGAATCTGAGATCCTCCTGCCTCAGCCTCCCAAGTAGCTGGGTTTAGAGGTAGGTACCACCACAGCCATACTCCACTATAAGTTTATCTTAATTTGGCCAGTTATGGTGCTTTGTTTTTCAGCCCTAGGAAACAAAGTTTCTAAGGTTTTTGTTTCTAAACTGTACTGCTTTGGTCCTCGAATGTGGCTGAGATAGGAAAGAAAATACTATTGTCTTCCTTGCTAAGTTTAGGTAATGATTCAAAGCACCCCCTGAAGGTGTGCAGATCATATACAAATGTACCCCACTTTCCAAAAGGGCTTTGGGCTTCCACGGATGTGGGGATGTGTGGCATCCTGGTGCAGATCTGCTCCGGCTATCAAGGTTCCACCGTACTTAGCCATAACGGTGCCTAGAACATGTTGCTTTCAGTGGATATAATGCCTCACACCTGTACTCCCAGCTGCCTGGTAGGCGGAGGCAGGAGAATTGCAAGATCAAGGACAGCTGGGGCAGCTCAGCGAGACTCTCAAAATAAAATCGAATGGGGGGGGTATCATTCATCTGTAAACCCAGCAATCTGGAAGCTGAGACAGGAGATCTGCAAATCCAAGCCCACCTGGGCAGTTTGGCAAGCTCTTGTTTCTAAATAAACAATAGAAAAGGGCTGGACAGAAGCTTTGTGCTACAAAAGGAAAGGAAAGAGGAAGGTTGGTCATAGGTCAGTGGTCAAGCAGCTACCTAGCACACTCAAGGATCTGTCTCACAGACCTATTAAAGAAGAAGTGACAGGGCTGGGGAGATAGCTCAGTGGAATAAGTGCTTGCCTGGCAAGCACAAGGTCCCGAGTTTGATCCCTGGTCCCCCCCCCCCAAAGAAAAGGAAGACGAGGTGAAGATATCTGTAAGGAAGGGCTTGCTGCAAAGCCACTTTGCTCCCTAAAGGAGAGCCAACACTCCACCAGGGACACCAGGCCCTGGTCCTGGTTTGGATGATGTCTTAGTTATTTTTTACTCGTTGCTAGGACAAATACCTGACATTCAAGATGAAGGAAGGAAAGGTTTATTAGCTCAAAGTTACTGGAGATTTCAGTCCATATTCAGCCGGCCCAGGGCTGAGTGGAGCAGGGCAGAGAGCATCCAGTTCATGGAGGCAGAATAGCAGCAAAATGGTGACAGAGGCAGCCAGCCAAACACGGCAGCAGAGCAACAGCTCTAGTCTGTCTCTGTCTTTCTTTATATTCCAATCAGGCTCTCTGCCTTAGGATATCCACCCTAGACCACACCCATAGTCCTGGCCATACTCAGACCGATAATCCCATCAGTACTAAAACACATAATCCCAGTGATCATGGATCAAGTCTCAATCTATAGAAGTCCCTGCCCAATGACTACCTGAGGCTTTGGGGGGACATCTAGACATAAACCATAACAGATAATCTGCATGTAAAGTCCTGTTCTTTCAGAAAGATGCATTGAGGAATGTCTTGCTTTCTCCAAAAACACAACTCCCTCCTGGTTTCCACGGTGCTGTCTTAACCAGAAAACCCCAGTTGGCCAAAAAGAAAAAACCCACCATTGCCACCTGCCACCTCAAGTGAGTGACCACACATTTCCTAGGGCTCAGAGCCACATGACAGTGGTCACGGGAGAGGGGCTTATACCACGTCACGTGAGAGTATGTGGGGTTATGTCCTGTGGATGAATCTTCAAATTTGTTCTTTTTTATTTACTGGACTATGAGAATTGCACTGTATCTATATTTGCAAAAGATAAACTTTAGTGGGCATGGTGGCATAGCCTTATAATCCCAGCATTGAAGAGGCTGAGGCAAGAGGATTGCCATGAGTTTGAAGCCAGTTCAGAGCCTGCCTGGGTTGTATCATGAGTTCAAGGCCAGCTTGAATTACAAATCAAGACCCTGACTCTAAAAAAAAACAAGGTTGGGGGAGAGGATAGTTTTCCTAAAAATCAGACTTTAGTCAACATGGATCAACACAAGGAAGGTTCCCCCCGACCCGCTTTAACCCTTACGTAAAAGTAATCAGACATAGAGACTGGGCTGGATGGCAGGCACCTGTAATCCTAGCTCCTGGGAGGATGTAAACAGGCAGATCACTACAAGTCTGATCTAGTAGTGAGACCCTGAACACCCTGCGGACCCTTCCCTAAAATTAAAAAAAAAAAAAAAAAAAAGTAATTTGACAAAATCTGATGTTAACCCAACAGCTTTTTTCCTGTAGTTTTGTTTTCTCATTCCTTAAGGACCCAGTAAAAATGCCATAGTCGTGTCATTGCCTAATGGGAGCTCAGAACACAACCCCACATACTCTCACGTGACATGGTATAAGCCCCTTATTATCAGATGGGATCACACAGTTATCCTTGCTGGCTTGGATTTGCAGTCCTCCTGCCTCAGCCTCCCAAGTAGACAGGATTACATGTATGTGCTACCACCGCCCTCAGCTCCCATTCTATTCTGTAGGATGAGAGACCCGCCCAATTTACAAAGTGAAGATAAAAGAAAATTCAATCTTTAACTAAATTTGTTATCAGGGCTCGGGAAATAGCTCAGTAGAATAAGCGCTTGCCTGGCAAGCGCAAGATCCTGAGTTGAATCCCTGGTTCTGCAAAAAAATAAAATAAATTTGTTGTCATCCTGTCTTGACAGAGCTCACCTTCACAAGTTCACTTTAACTTATCTACTGTTTTTTTTAAAGAATTTTTTTATTTTTTATTTATTTATTTTTTCTTGTTTCAGAACCTTTGTTTGTTTATTCACTCATTTTTATGGCCAGCTCAGCTCCACCTGAGGGCAGAGCTAGCGCAGCATGTGGTGCCAAGGATCGAACCGCGGTCCCTGAAGCTGCCCAAGCTTTCCCAAGCAGGAGCTTTAGACCACTGAGCGATCCCGCCGGGCCCCTTATCTGCTGTTTTTGTTTTATCTTTTTGAGACAGGGTCTCTCTATGCAGTTCAGGCTGGCCTTGAGCTCACTTTTGTAGCCCAGGCTGATCTCAAAACTCACACCAATCCTCCTGCCTCAGCCTCCCAAGTGCTGGGATTATTGGCGTGTGCCACCACGCCCGGCTTATCTACTTCTTTAAAGACCCTTCCTTCCAGCATAATCAGTAAGGTAGAACTTGCTTTGTCTTTCAGGATGGGCTGATATAGGCAATCCCAAGACCATGGCAGGCCTGGGACCAGCTCACCTCGGCTCTTCCAAGGCATTGAATGCTGCTTCAATTGTAAAGCAGGTTCAGAACTATGGCCTTTTTCTGGGCAGGAGTGTGTCTCATTGAAAATACATCAGCATCCCCAGTACCCTAAGAGGCTGAGTCAGAAGTGTCATAAATTCAAGCTCAGTCTAGACACCATAGTGCCCAGGTAAGATCTTGTCTCACAATAAAACAAAAAAGGGCCTGGATGGCTGGGGAGAGAGCTCAGCAGTGTAAGCACCTGTCCAGAAAGTGCAAAGACCTAGTTCAATCCTAAGTACTGTGTGCTAAGTGAGCCTCATGCCCAGTAAGCCCCTGAACCTGGGCATGGTGGTGCATACCTATAATCCCAGTACTGGGGAGGCTGAGACAGGAGGATCACTATGAGTCTGAGCTGTGTAGTGAGACCCTATACCACATACATAAACTATTTTAAAGAGTCAAATTCAGAAGAATACAGGAAACCTGTCCACACACTAGAGACACAAAGAATCCAGCTGAGGGCCTAGATCCCATGCCAACGTTCAAGTATCCCCACCTCCACACATATATGTAAAGTCGAAAGTTCAACACCTGATCCTCAAAAGTTAAGGGAGCAAGGGTTTATTTGACTCCATTTAGTGTGGTTTCAGTTCATACTGGCTGGCTCCAAGGCACAGTGGCAAGACAGGGGGACATTAGAGAGGAGAAACAGCTCATGGCAAAGCAGAGCAGACAGAAGGCAGTAAGCAGCAAGTAGATAACAAACTACACTAGCCTTCTTTCTGTCCCTTATATTTTACTCAGGCTGAGGGTAAGTAGCACTCACACCCAGGGTGGGGCACTCTGAATCCTACCCAGAACTACGCCAGACCTATCAGGGGACTCGTTTATTCACACGCCATTGATCCCAGCATTATACACTCCAGTTCCTGTTATCTCTGACAGTCCCCTCCTACGACTGCCTGAGGCTCTGGGAGGAAGGCTAGGTAAAAGCCGTAACACCATTCATATTTCCCACCTAGGCTGTGAACCTCTTGAAGATGGGTGTGATGTTGTATTTATCTTCCCCCTCAACCATGCAGTAGCTGCTGAATAAGTGAGTCTTATAACTGCAAGAGATCCACTGTACCACTTGTCACAGTGGTCACCCAGCTCTGTGTGGATCCCAACGGCGACAGAGTGCATTACCGTGCAGGCACTCGTCATGTCAGTCAGGCCAGTGGGTGCTAATAAATGAGGAAATCACCTATGTCTCCATTCCCCATTTGGCCAGCACTATGGTTTAGAGCTAGAACATCCCTTCAAAGCCCCATATGTCCAAAGGTGGGGCATTTGGGAGGTGATTGGATTGTGGGGTGCTACTACTCATGGATTCACCCATTCCAGACCTGATAGCTACATGTGCTAACCGACGGCTATGGGGCCTGGTTCTAGCACTGCGGCACTGTGGCCATGCTGGGGGAGGGCAGATCTCCCTGGGGCCTTCCTTTCTCTCTCTCTCTCTACTTCCTGGATGCTGTGAGGTAATAGCATTCCTCTGCTACCTCCTTCCACCATGGTGTTTCTCCCTTGGAGCCTGGCAGCCATGGACTGGCCCTCTCGCACTGGGAGCCAGATTAAATCCCTGCTCCTGTAAGCTGTGGGTGTCAGGGCGTGTGTCACAGTGGGTGAGGAGTGACTGATGCCATCTGGGTCTCACCATATATTAAAATAGGAACTTTGTACTTATACTACCAAAGTAGCAAATGCTTTAGCTGTATTTCCATAGGGTCAAATAAACCACCAAATAAACACATTTGTATGACTTCATTTGCTTTTTAGTCATCTAGTAAATATTTAGAAGGTACACACTGGCCGGGGAGATAGCTCTGTGGCACAAGTGCCTGCCTGGCAAGTGCAAGGTTGTGAGTTTGAACCCCAGTCCTGCCAAAAAAAAAAAAAAAAGAAGAAGGTACACACCAGTTAGGGTGGCAGCACAGACCTGTGACCACAGCACTGAGGGAGGCTGAGGTTGGAGAATCCTAAGCTCCCACCTAGCTTGAGCATTTAGTGACTTTGTGGGATCCCATCTCAAAAAGTAAAAGAGCTGGGGCTGTAGCTCAGTGAGCATGCCCTGAGCTCAGCCCCTAATGCTAAGGGCGGAGTAGGGGGTGAAGATGATTTGCAGAAATTAGAGCAGATCTAGTAGGACTCAGCCAGACAAGATTTAAAATAGCCAGTAATCATTCATAACACAAGCCAGGCATGGCGGTGATCTTAGCACTTGGGCAGCCGAGGGCGGAGCATTGCCAGCCTGGTCTAAGTAATGAGCACAATGCCAGCTTGAACTTCACAGCAAGACCCTGTCTCAAAACAAAATACACAACACAAATGATAAAGGGGGGGGGAGATAGAAATACATTAGCTGCCAGGCATGGTGGCACATCCCATAAACCCAGCACTCTAGGAGGCTGAGGCAGGTAGATTGCCTCAAGTTGATGGCCAGCCTGGGCTACATCATGAAATCCAGGCCAGTCTAAACTACTTAGCAAGATCCTGTCTCAAGGGCCAGCAGTATAGCTCAGCGGATTTAGTGCTTACTTAGAGGAAGCGCAGGGGCCAGGGTTCGGTTCCTGGCCCCTCGTGCAGTGCCAGCCCTGCTCTAGAGTGCGCTGAGCCAGCGATACTGGGCGTGGTGGTGTGTGTCTGTAATCCCAGCCCTTGGGAGGTACAAACAGGAGGATCACTATGACTCAGTAGTGAGACCCTAAAAAAAAAAAGATGGAAATGAACATTAAAAAAAAAAAGAACCTGTCTCAAAAAACAAGAAAGAGGGCTGGTGAGATAGCTCAGCGGTCTAAAGCGCCTGCTTAGGTAAGCTTAGGCAACCGCAGTTCAATCCCTGGCACCACATGTTGCTCCAGCCCCACCCCCAGGGCAGGCTGAGCTAGCCATAATATAAATAAAGATTAAAAAAAGAAGGAGAGAAAGGAAGGAAGGAAGAAAGAAAGGCAAAAAAGTACCAATAAAACAGGCTTTTTTCTTTTTTCAAAAGCTTTAAACAAATATTTTAGTCTACATACAAGCAGAATTAGATAACTAGAGAAATTCCACATTGCTAAGTGAACTGTGCATTGCTATCTAATTTATGGCTTTAGTACAATTCCAATTTAAATCCCAATGGAAGTTTTGTGGAACTTAATCTTTTTCTCTGAAAAAAATAGTCTAGCGTTAGGAGAATAAGCTTAATGATAAAAAAATACTGTAAAGCTATAATAATTCACAGTCTACAATACTTTATAATATAATGCTGTAGTTTCTATAGCATGTTACTAGTTTTTTATAACATATAACAAAGTGATAATGATATTTGACCTGACAGATCAAAGGAACATTACATAAAGTTCAAAGGTGAGCTTTCATACATAAGAAAATGAAATATATGATAAAAAGCCATCACAAAATTCAAAGAAAGAAAGAAAAATGGGATTTTCTTTGGAAATAATTAATAGGTCATCTGGAGAAATAAATCCCCTTAGCTATTCCTTACAGTCCTGTACCACAATGAGTTCCAGATGATTTAAAATTTCATTGCATTTTAAAATATAAAAAAGAATTAATTTAAATTAAATATGTAATAAACATCTGGATAGAAAATTGATATTCTACATGAGAAACAGTGGAAGAAATTCAAAGGGAAGATTTGGATAGATATTTTATTGAATTGGTCTATATCAAAAATAAAAATAAAACCAATGTCAAAAATCAACACCAATAGCTGGGTGTGGTGGTGCATACCTATAATCCCAGCACTTGGGAGGCTGAGTCAGGAAGATCGGTGTGAGTTTGAGACCACCTGGGCTACAAAAGTGAGCTCAAGACCACCTGAACTGCATAGTGAGACCCTGTCTCAAAAAGACAAAAAAAAAAAAACAATCAACACCAATAGACTGTAAAAAGCTTACAATGAGTATGACACAAAGTTAACAGCTTTTTCATGTGTGTTCATAATGGGCATGAGAAAAGTCACAGGCTGGCCTCGAACTGGCAGTGATCTTCCTGTTTTAGTTGCCTGAGTGCTGGGATTACAGGAGTGTACCACCATGCCCCATTGAGATTTGATCTTAAATAGTACATGCAGACATGCTCAGCATTCCTTAGCTAACATTAATTTTAACTAAGTATCTTTTTTGTTTGCTAAATCTGAAAATCCAAGAGCCGGCAAGATAGTTCAATGGACTAAAGCGGCTGCTTAACCAGATGCAGGGCCAAAAGTTCGATCTCCTGCCTGCCATGCCAGCCTCTCTCTGGGGCACGCTGAGACAGTGACTGAGACTGAGTGTGGTGGCTCATACCTGTAATCCAAGAACCTAGGAGGCTGAAAAACTGGAGGATCACTAGGAGTCCAATCTGTGTAGTGAGACCCTATAGCCTCTGTACTAAATACATTTAAAAGAAAAAAATCTGAAAACCCAACTTCATATCAGATTGATATCCTTTTTTTTTTTTTTAATGGCTGGCTCAGCCTGCCCTGGGGGTGGGGCTGGTATAGCATGTGGCGCAGGGGATTGAACTTCTGTCCCTGGTCCCTGTGGTTACCTAAGTTTTCCTAAGCAGGCACTTTAGACTGCTGAAGTGTACCACCATGCCCAGCTATTGTACTTTATTTTTTTTTCCAGCTATTGTACTTTAAAGTGCTGTTTACATGGGTGCACTTAGAGATTTCAGTATGTGATTCTCTACACATGTGAAATTGGATTATATATGCTTTTTTTTTTTTTTTTCCAGAACCAGGGATTGAACTCAGGCCCTTATGCTTGTCAGGCAAGTGCTTATTCTACTGAGCTATATCCCCAGCCCCAATAATTATATATATAGCGCCGGGCGTGGTGGCGCACGCCTGTAATCCCAGCACTCGGGAGGCTGAGGCAGGAAGATCGGTGTGAGTTCGAGACCAGCCTGGGCTACAAAAGTGAGCTCAAGGCCAGCCTGAACTGCATAGTGAGACCCTGTCTCAAAAAGACAAAAAAAAAAAAAAAAAAAATCCCATCCACTCACCATTCCCAGGGGTACCAGTACACGGGCCACATATGCACATGATTAACTAGTAGTTTGCTTGTTGCTTTATGAAAAACCACATAGCGCAGTTTTCCAGAAGGGCCCCTGGATGATAGTAAGTCCAAAGCTGGCTATCCAAGCCCTTGAGGAATCCTGGAAAGGATGCACAATTTCTGAGAACTACATTCAGGTTAATTAGTATTCACTCAGCTCTGCGTATCTCATCTCACTCCACTGACTTTGTTCCAGAAACTCACTGAACAGCTGCACAGATCAGAAACAATTACCAGCAGACTAAAGAAAGTTGCTGGACTTGCCGAGGACCAGGGCTGAGGTTGCGCAGCTCTGCGGTGTCCTCCCCGGCTCCTGACTCACCACTGTTGGCTTACACCCAGTAATAAGTTGATCAGGAAGCTGCGCCACAGCCATGGCATTTAAGGACACCGGGAGGACGCCCGTGGAGCCCAAGGTGGCGAGCTGCCTGCCGTATCTGGATCACCCTCACCAGCTGCAACGTGCAGTACCCGGAAGAGGTGTGGGCCGAACTGATCTGAGGCGCCAAGGAGAAGAACGTCAAAGTGAAGAGGCCATGCGCATGCCCACCAAGACCTTGAGCATCAGGACGAGAAAAACGCTGTGTGGGGAAGGATGCAAGACACGGGATCGCTTCCAGATGAAGATCCACAAGCGGCTCATCGATCTGCACAGCCCTTCGGAGATCGTGAAACAGATCACGTCCATTGCCATCGAGCTGGAAGTGGAGGTGCAAGTCACCATTGCCGAGGCCTAAGCAGTTGTGATAAATTGAGTGTCTGGTGTATAAAAATCAATAAATATTAAAAAAAAAAAATAGTTACCGGTGTGGACTAAGAGCCTGCTTTCGCAAACACAGGGTCCAGGGTTTGATCCCCAGTTTCGAAGGCCGCCAGGGTTCCACCCCCAGGTCCAGCTGAGCCAGTGACCAGGAGTCTGGGCGTGGTTGCGCACACCTGTAATCCCAGCGCTGGGGAGGCTGAAAACAGGAGGATCACTACGAGTCAGAGCTGCATAGTGAGACCCTGTACCAAATACATAAATGCGGGGGAAAAAAAAAAAAACGACAGCTGTTAGTCACCACTGAAATCTTATCAGGTGAGCTCAACTTTTATGGAGCAGCTGCTGTCAGCCTGGCCCGCAGCTAGACACATAAAGATGACAAAAGGTCAAGAAGAACACAGCAGCTCAACGAGGACTCTAGCGCTGGGGAACACTACCCTTAACCCACCGGGGGGGAGCATTCTGAACACAACAAGCACAAGAGCTGCTCTCAGAGAGAGCTCTCATATGCCTACTTCATGTGAGGAGAGTTTGCTTCTCCTTCTGGAATGGGGGATCACACTGAGGGCCTAGGAGAACCTAGGCATGAACTCTACTACTATATCCCCAGCAAAAGGACATTGTAGCCACTATTCCTATTCCTACTGTACAGATGAAGAAACTGAGGCAAGGAAAGACTGACCAATTTGCCTTCAACAGAGACAGAAGAAAAGAGCCAGGTTCTAATCCAGTGTCTCTCAGATAGATAGATAGATAGATAGATAGATAGACAGACAGACAGATGATAGACAGGCAAGCAGGTCACACTATCCTGTCTTGGAAATCAGACTTTGAAACAATACCTTTGCACCATGTGCCAACTGTTATTCTCAGAGTTTTATAACTACTGATTTTATTTATTTATTTATTTATTTATTTATTTATTTATTTATTTATTTTGAGACAGGGTCTTGCTATGCAGATGAGGCTGGCCTTGAGCTCACTTTTGTAGCCCAGGCTGGTCTCGAACTCGCACCAATCCTCCTGCCTCAGCCTCCCGAGTGTTGGGATTACAGGCGTGAGCCACCAGGCCCAGCTCTTATTGATTTATTTTATCCATCAAGCCATATGTTTGTTTGCAGAACTGGGGACTGAACTCAAGCCTTTGTGCTTGCCAGGCAAGCACTTATTCTACTGAGCTATCTCCCAAGGCCTGAACAAACCACAGTGTTACTACTTCATCCAGATAATTAAGTGACTTGAAGGACTTTACAGGGGTGGGGACACATGCCAAGGAGGCCTGGGTGCTCCTCACTCATCAGAACCCCTGACTATAAATTCGGGAGTTCTGTCACGTAAAAATCAATATTGTTTCAAAGCAGCTTTTCAAGGCTGCAGTCGTAGCTCTAGTTCCCAGCTTATCTTGGGCCCCATCTCCAAGGCAGCTGAGGCCTGAGTGATAAATGTCGGCACACAGGTGAGCAGCACTGGCCAGCCCTCAGATGTGTAATTACATTTATAGATGTGAAAAATGTGAACAATTTGGCCTCCAACAATGAGGCGGTTTCCTCAAGCCAGTGAGGAGAAGGAGCCTTGTGGCAATTGCCATCCTCAGGAGCATCCTGCAGCCCTCGTGGGGAGCTAGTCCTGTGGGTCACCACTCTACAGACTCCTGCTCTCCAAGGACACCAGCTGCTGCTACCCAGGCTCTGTGAAGCCATGACACAATTTTAATTTCCTCTCTTTCTTTTCTTCCCCTTGGACAAAATGAACCATAAAGTTTATACTCCCTTTAGTATGTGCATTTTAAATAGAACCTATAAAAGCCAGGGACATAATGAATTCAGGATGCCTGCATCACATCGATTCTGTGCACATGCTGCCGAGTCTCATGGTTTGGACCCAGCCATTTTAGGATTCTCCAAAGGACCAGACTTTAGACTCCAAGGAAATGAGAAGAGCAATGGAGCGATGTGGTGAATGACCGTTACGTTTGCAAAAGTAACTGTTTGCAACATTTTGTGCAGCCAGGAGGACAATTCTGGATGAAGAGATGCTGAACAAGCTAAGCGCGTTGACACAAGCCTGCATTCGCAGTACTCTGGGAGGCTAAAGCAGGAGAATCACAAGGTCAAGCCCAACTGGAGCAAAGGCACTGGGTTCAATTGCCAATACCAAAGAAGAGGAAAGAAAGGAGAGAAGCCTTCAAGGGCCAGGGCCCAGGCCCGGTTGGCTACAGGCAGCTGTACAAGCTGCACCACCCGGCAAGCAGCAGGATGGTCCAGTACCAGGGAGCTTTAGGGCCAGGGGCAGGCCTACACTCGTCACTAACGCAAACCAATTGTGCACCAGTGTGGCTTTTCACTCCGACTGCTCACGCGGAATGTAAAGATCTCTTGTTCTCTGTAACTTTAGATGAGCTTTCAAAACAGAATCCACCCAGAGCCGCCCAGCCCACAGCAGGAGGTGGCCTTCTTCGGAGCAGATGGAACAAAGGATTGGGTTCCCAAGTTCCCATATTAAGTCAAAAGGGCACCACGTCAGCTCAGGACCACCCAGGGAAGATGAACTCCCAAGCACCTCTCCAGGGCTCCTGTTCACAGAGGCCAGACGGGAGGTTTGATCTTGGGAAAGCAAACATTGCAAACTTCAAACTTCACCCCTATCACAGATCTCACACCCCACCCGAGAGGAGCTGCCCCCACACCGGTGGGGCAGGAGCTTCTGTTTCTTCTGTCTGTCTGTCTGTCTGCCTGTCTGTCTGTCTGTCTATGTGTCTGTCTGCTTGCCTGGGGAGCAACAGGCAATGCCAAAAGAGAAAGAAAGAAAGAAAGAAAGGAAAGAAGGAAGGAGGAAGGAAGGAAGGAAGGAAGGACAGGAGTCTTCAATGTTCCAGCCCTTGAACACAAAGTAGAAAAAGGTCTGCTCTCCTTTCTCAGCTGCAGAGCAGGGATCAGAGACCACCCTGGCTCAGCCTTGGCCTCTTAGAGGGCTGCCCACCCACCCTGCACAGCCAGTCTCCTCCAGATCCCTCCCAACCCTGAGATTATAGGCTGAAAGGGCTGGTGCTGAGGACTGAACTCAGGACCATCACACTGAGCTGCAGCTTCAGCCACTATTTAAGATTTTATATTTTGAGACAAGATCTCAGTAGGCTCTAAATTGTCCAGGCTGGGCTTGAATCTGCCATCCTCTTGTCTCAGCCTCCCAGAGCACTGGGGTCATCAAAGTGCATAACGCCCAGGCAGAATAAATTTTTCTAACTTAACCAACAACCCAAATGCTTTCTCAACTGTTATCTTTTTAAATATGTTATGATAATTGCCCAATCAACTTTGAGGTAACAATTCGCCACATTTCCTCATCCCAGTTTTCCTCTGTTCACAACAAATTAGGAACATTGAACCTGAATTTTTTTTCTTTTTTTTTTTTTTTTTTTTTTTTTTTTTTTTTTTTTTTTTTTTTTTTTTTTTTTTTTTTTTTTTTTTTTTTTTTTTTTTTTTTTTTTTTTTTTTTTTTTTTTTTTTTTTTTTTTTTTTTTTTTTTTTTTTTTTTTTTTTTTTTTTTTTTTTTTTTATTTTTTTTTTCATTTATTTATTTATTTATTTATTTATTTATTTATTTATTTATTTTTCTTATTTCAGAGCCTCTGTTTATTCACTTATTTTCTTGGCTGGCTCAGCCCGCCCCGAGGGCGGGGCTGGCACAGCATGTGGTGCCGGGGATCGAACCGTGGTCCCTGAAGCCGCCCAAGCTTTCCGAAGCAGGCGCTTTAGACCACTGAGCCATCCCGCCAGGCCCTGAATTTTTTTTCTTTTATTTTTTTTTTAGTACAGAGTCTACAGTGTCTCACTGCATAGATGGGACTCATCACGGTTCTCCACAGCACCACCACACCCAGACTCAGTTGCTGTCTCAGTGTGCCCTGGGGGCGGGGCCAGTACAGCATGAGGAGGATCAAACCCCAGTCTCTGTGCCTGCCTAAGCAAGTGCGTTAGTTGGCTGAGCTATCTGGCCACCCAGCTGCCCCCTTCTTTAGGAAAAGGTTTCTCTAAGTTAGTAAATTGCCCGGGCTGGCTGGCTGGCTGTGCGGGTGGGTGCCCAGGATCCCAGCACTTGGAAGGCTGAGGTGGAAGACTGCCACAGGCTCAAGATGAGGCTGCGCTGTGTGGTGAGTTCAAGGCTAGTCTGGGCAGCAAGATCCTGTTTCAACTCTCCTCAAAAAAGAATAAATTGTCCAGACTCAGTCCTGCTTCAGCCTCCCAGAGCACTGGGATTACAGGTGTGTGCACCATAGCCGGCATTCGGCCCTAATGTTTTCTCTCACTTCCATGATTTCCACCCTTATCTCTAATCCCTGCCCCCACCCCATGGGAGGTTGAACTCAGTTGAAACATTTGCTCACATCATGAGCTGACACACACCGCCCCCAAGGCACCCAACGCCACCTCGCTCTTACTGTCCTTTCCCAGCACACATCCTACCTTCTGACCACAAGAGACACCTTCACACTTCCCGGCCACATGTGCATTTCCGGGTTTTTCTCTGCTCTTGCCACGTGCCCTGCACAGAGCTAGGACACATTTGCTCCAGTGACTGTACCAGAGTTCGGCAGGGCCTGGCCCCTCCTTCTCACACTGTCCAACACTCTGATCAGACCCAGAATCTAGGTCTTCAGCTGAATACAGACTTGGGCCCCACAGAGTATCCAACACTTGTCCCCTGAGATTGCAAAATGCAGGTTGGGAGAGGGCAGTGGGGGTGCTGGTGCAGGGCAGGGGGCCAGATGCTTGGAGCTTCCGCTCTGGTAATGAACTAGGTATATCTGTACCATCTAGTATGTTCTTCTTTGTTGTTTTAACTAACAGCCTCCTCAAGCTGGATGTTTGTGTTCTGAGACCAGTCTCATTAGCTTGCTAAGTGACCTGGCCACTAGAGCACTATAGCAGGTTTTTGGTCTCCTCTGTCAACATGCCTATGTATAAAATTCACACTGACAGGAGGCTGTCCTAAAGGGTGTGTGGGCATTAAATAAACACATTAGGAAGCAAAGCCATGTCAACCGCAGTTGAATCAAGAAGCCCCCCCCCCAAGGCCTCATGCTGCCCTGAGACCCCCGCTTTTCTGGGACCCACAGCAGGGTGAGGTGATCCTCCCTGCGCCTTCTTTGTTGGGCTGGCACTGAGGATGGGAACACGGCCTGTGTGTGGTAGGCGCGCATTCTACCGTGAGCGATGGCCGCAGCCCTCCTTCCACTCCCTGACTGTCGCTTCTCGCCTGTCATGGGCCTTCCCACTTATGCATTTTAATTTTTTTTAAATTCATACGTGTTTGGAGTACATGCTGACTACACTTGCCGTGAGGAGTTGATGCATGCTGTCTTAGCTACTCTTCTCTCGTTGCTGAGACAAACACCTGACACTCTAAATGAGGGAAGGAAAGGTTTATTTAGCTCCAGTTACAGGAGGCTTCAGTCCATTCTCAGCTGGCCCCAAAGCAGACTGGCACATGGCAGAGGGCAACCTTCCATGGCAGCAGGCAGAGAACAAGAACACACTGGGAGAGTTAGCAGCAACTCAAGCAGCTAACTTCTCTTCCTACCTTACATTGAAATGCAAATCACCTGCCCCAGGGGAAGGGCAGCCCCCATTTCCACAATAATCAATTATGTATTCCAGAAGCCACTCCATGACTGCATTAGGCTTTGGGGGGACACCTATACACAAACTGTAACACACGTGTATGACACATTTAAATTCTTTTAGCGCCCTTTTCCCTTCCCCTTCCTCCCACCCCACTTTGAATTATTTTACTTAGGGGCTGGTGAGATAGCTCAGTAGTCTAAAGCACCTGCTTAGGCAAGCTTAGGCAAGTGCAGACCACAGTTCCATCCCAGGCACCACATGCCTCCTGGGTACCACATGCAATGCTAGCCCTGCCCCCAGGATGGGCTGAGCCTGCTAGAATGAATGAATGAATGAATGAATGAATAAATAAATAAATAAATAAATAAATATCCTAATGCCAGATGTGGGAAGCAGAGACAGGGGAATCAGCACACATTTGAGGCCAGTCTGGAGAACCTAGTGAGTTCGAGGCCAGCCTGAGCTACATAGTGAGGGCCTGTCTCAGAAAACAACAGCAGAAAAGCCAGGTACAATGGTGGCATGTGCTTGCAATCTCAGCGCTCTGGGCACTCAAGGCAGGAGGATAGAAAGTCTACTAGACCTAGGTAGACCCTCTTGAAGTTTTAACATTTTATAAAGGGCTAGGAAGGTAGCTCAGTGTAGAGGGCCTGGGTTCAAATCCCAGTATTGCAATAATAGATAGGTGATTAGATAGATAGATAGATAGATAGATAGATAGATATGCAGCGGGATATAGATAGATAAATACACGTACACACATATGTGGAACAAATAAAAGATAAAAATGTGTAAGGTGAAAGTTAGACTCTCTGCTGTCTTCTGGTCCTAGTGCTGACAAAAATTGTTTTTGAACTTCTGGGCTCATGTGATCCTTCTGCCTCTGACAGAGAAGGCTGGGCATGGCCATGTGGGCTGGGGAAGTGAGCAGGACCTGATCAATTGTAAGATCCCAGGACAGCACCGCATACTTCTCAGGACCCTGGATGTAGAACTTCTTGCAGGCTTCCACAAGCATAAAATAGGACAGCATAAAATAACACCATAAGATCCCACTATCCTGAGTTCCCACCATAGCCCATGCTGCCTTTATCAGACACAGTATATATATATATATATATATATATATATATATATATATATATATATTTATTTATGTCTTTTTGAGATAGGATCTCACTATGCAGTTCAGGCTGGCCTTGATCTCACTTTTGTAGCCCAGGTTGGTCTTGAACTCACTTTGATCCTACTGCTTCAGCCTCCCAAGTTCTGGAATTACAGGAATGTTCCACCATGCCCGGCTTACAGCATGCATATTTTTTTCCCTTGTTTTGCCCAAGTTGTCTCAGCAGAGCTGGTTTCTTCCATACCCACTTGCCCTTTACAATAAACTTTTGGCACCATTTTGGCTGGTCTTGCCCAATTCTTTGTTCACAAGGAGAAGGACCTGCAATACTTTTGATTGGCAAGCTCTTTCTTCTTTCTTTCTTTCTTTCTTTCTTTCTTTCTTTCTTTCTTTCTTTCTTTCTTTGTATTTGGTACAGGATCTCACTATGCAGCCTGGACTCACAGTGATCCTCTTGTTTCAGCCTCCCCAGCGCTGAGATTACAGGCGTGCACCACCATGCTCAGTCTCAGGGGCCAGCTTGGTGAGCCTTGGAAGGGCCAGCATGGCATATATGGTACCAGGGATCAAATCTGGGTCTTTGAGCTTGCATAGGCAGGTGCTTAGACCACTGAACTATGTCCATGGCCCATGAGCCACTTCTAAGGGGAAGGACTGATGGCACCTCCGCCTCCTGAGTAGCTCTGTGTGCCCACACCAAGCTATGTTTTTAAAACAATCTCACATTCCATTGTTTAAACAACAGAATGCCCAATTCAAACTGCCTTACACTGCAAAGGACATCTCTTATGAGGTAAGAGCCCAGACAGCCTCCAGAGTGGCTTTCCTGACACCAGGTCTCTCAGCCTCCCATCTGCAGCCACCAGATCCATCTCTGGATCCCAGGACCACACACTTCACTCTCCAAGCCCAGGGAAGGAGTCCAGGGCTCTGCTGGAAGCTTCCCCAGAAGCAGGGGCAGCCTTGCTCTGAGAGTCCCTTGAAAGGCAGCCTGTGTCCATGCTGACAAGACAAGAGTGATGCCTCCGATTTCCCTGCAAGGGGCAAAAGTGACATCTGACTGGGTCTTTATCAGAGCAGGACCTAGAAGAGGGAAGCCACAGTTGGGCCACACTGTGACACTGTACCCTCCATAGATGGGCCCGAGGTGAAGCACAGGCCGAGGTAAGAATCTGGGTTAAGATAAGCGGCATCATATTATGAGAGAGGAGAACCCCCCACCTCGGTGCTGCAGCAGCCGTCTTTGCAAGTCCAATCTGTCTTTGGTGACTTTTACTACAATTAGAAGGGGACAACTTCACCTCTATGAAATATGACTCTCATTTTGAGATGGCCATATAAAGAAGTCGTTAAATTTATATTTTTCATTTCTTTTTTACATTGGCCTGCTTTATCTTTGAAGGTTGTAAAGTTGATGGGGAAAAGGTCATATATTTTTATAGCCTACTGGTATTTAAAATAGCGGGGGGGGGGTCATTTAGCAGGCGATTTTGGGTTCACATTCGTGGCTTTCCTTCAGCAGCGCCTCTTGATTCACACAAGCAGGGCTCTCCTCCCTCACCCCTAGGTGCGTGCAATTAGTCTGAGGACAGAACTGGCTTGCAAAGGGAAGCACAGATCTTGCTAAAGCACCAGTAATTAAAGAAGGCTAATTTCATTAGTGTCTGGTCCGGAAGCAGTGCAAATGGCCCTCATAATGTAGAAGGTTGTGATCTGCTTGATGAGGAAAAGGAAGCCTGCTTGATTTGTACATTTGTGCTGCGCTCATAAGAGCGGGTGCCTGTCTCCACCCAGACTCCTGCTTGACCCCAGGCCCTTCCTAATTCACCATCTCCTGATCTACACCACAGTTCCCGGTGCCAGGTGCCTGGCAGCCTGAGGGCATGGGGGCAGACGCGCTGCTGGCGCGGTCAGATTTATCACCAAAGTAGACATCATCATGAACAGAGAAGAAATGATGGAACTCACTAAGCGTGCCCGGAAGGAACCTGGCTACGAGCGCTCTCAACCTACACATTGCCTGGATGTTATGTGCGCTGGAGGTGACAGGCGCGGCAGCGAGGCCAGGCCTAGCGCGCCGCATCTCATTGGTTACAAGAAAATGGATCTGAGCATAAATAGATTAATGAGAAAACAAACGGTAGGCAATAGGAAACAGGGAGATAGGTCTTTTGCAAGCTGGAAGGGGACAGAGAGATGGAGGAAGGGATGGGAGTAAAGAAGAGGTGCGTGTGTGTACGCGCTCAGAACAACTCCACACAAGGAATGTAGGTCCTACTCATTGCATGCATGCAGGAATAAAAATAAAGATTTTTTTAAAAAGCCAGATCTGAAAGCACTTTTAAATCCTATAAATCCTAAAAGCACTACACAGATGTGTTATTTTTACTGATATCATCGTTGTGTTATTTAAAGGAAAATAAGAAATAAAGATTGTAAATTAGCCCTTTCTAGTGTATTCTAAAAACATTAATATTTACCTGTTTTGTTTTCTATGCATTGTAACATATTCAGATGGCTAATCTTACCTGGATGAAGGTTTCTTAGCCCAAGCAAAGATCTGCTTCCAGCTCAATTCTTAAAATACAGACAAAAGATTTAAGCAAATGCTTCAGAAAAAATGTTCATACAAATGGCCAATAAACATAAAAAAGTATTCATGGGTAATCAACAAGGAAATGCAAATTAGACCACCAGTTATTTATTTTTTTTTATCACAAGCCCACTTGGGAGTATGGTTAATGCTGAAAAATAAGCTAAGTATCAGTGAGGAGTTAAGATAGCTGGATCCTCCCACACTGCTGATTGGAGTGTAAGGGGATACACTTTTATTACTATTATTATTATTATTATTATTAATGCATTTGGTAAGATGGGTCTCAATAAGCAGCTTGGACTCGTAGTGATCCTCCCATTTTCAGCCTCCCCCAGGGCTGGGATTACAGATGTATACCACCATAGCCAGTCTTGGTGGCTGGCTCAGCATGCCCTGGGTTGGGGCCAGCCCTGCATGCGGTGCTGAGGATTGAACCCTGGTCCCTGTGCTTGCCTAAGTAGGCATTTAGTCCACTGAGCTATTTTACCAGCCTGGTGACATACTTTAAAACACTATTTTACCATCACTGAAGTGGAACTTACACACACTTCATGACCCAACACTTCCAGTATAGGCCCACAGTAAGCAGCATAAGGGCCCTACCTCCCCCATGAAAATGTCCCTGTCCCAACCCTGGGAACTTCTGAATGTTCACCTTCCTCGTCACAAGTATGATTAAATGAAGGACCTTAAGGATTGCTCTGAATGAAAGGGACAGACCCAATCTACTCACGTGAGTCCCGAGCACTTTTGCCCCGGTAATCAGCCAGGGTACTACAACAAAGAGGCCCAGAGACACGAGAGGAAAGGATTCATAGCCACTGCTGCTGGATTCGAAGGTAGAGCAGAATCCTCGAGCCAAGGAATGCAGAGGCTTCTGGAGCTGGGGAGGACTGTCAGCTGAAAGCTAGCATGAAAATGGGCACCCACTGCTAGAACATGAAGACACAAGTTGTGGCTGGGTGTGGTGGTGTGTGCCTGTAATCCCAAGATGCTGGGACACTGAGGCAGGAAGATTGCAATTTCAAATCCTGGGCAATTTAGAGAGATTGCCTCAAATTTTAAGAAAGTGAGGCCAGGAATGTACTTCAGTGGGGAGTCCTTGCATTCAATTCCTGTACTGCGAATAAAAGGAAAAAGGAAATAGAAAATTCTGATAACATCTTAGACAAGCAAGGAAACAAATCCTCCTCTAGAGCTTCCAGAGGCAAATAAATGCCATCCGGCTGATGTGTGGTTCCAGCCTGGCTGGGCTCCTGATCCACAGGTGGCAAAGTGAGAATGCAGGCTTTGCCAGCCCAGTAGGGGAGGAGGGGTTGTACAATGATAAAAATAGATTTCAGTACCCAATAGAAATGTGCACAGAGATCTCCAAATTGGAAACAGCCTAGATGGGCATTAGTATAGGTCCATGGCGGGCAGCATAAGGACCCTCAAGTCCCAGGCCAGATAAAGTAACTGGAAGGGCAATGCAAAGAGAGCAGGGGCCAGATTGGGGAGGATCCCCCAAGCTCCAGTGGAGAGTGTCAGAAGCCTGGTCACCCTGTGTATGAAACCCATTAGCAAAAAGAAAGACTGTGGGGCTCCAGGTATGAAAAGTTCAAACCCAGGCTGAGCGTGTAGTTCAGCAGTAGAACATGTGCATAACATGCACATGGCCCTGGACACCCTCCTCCTCAGCATAAAAGCAACAGCCAAAACATTACACACACACACACACACACACACACACAGCAACTACTGACATCTATTCTTGGGGCCGGGGATATAGCAGCTCGTTTCCACAGCATCTGCCTAACAAGTGTGAGGTCTTAAGTTCCATTCCTGACACAAAACAAAACAAACAAACAAAAAACATGCACATATATATGATCCCAGCACTTGTAAAGCTGAGGCAGGAGAACTGCTGTGAGCTCAAGGCCAGCCAGGGCCACAAAGTGAGTGAGTCCAAGGCCAGCCTGAACTATGCACATAGCAAGACCCTATCTCAAAAAAAAAAAAAAGTTATTCATTCAGTTTGTTTTCTGCCGTTGTGACAATCCCTGAAGCTAGTGATTTATGAAGAGGTTTTTTTTAGCACACAACTCTGGAGGCAGGGAAACTCAAGATCAGGCAGCTACACCTGGACCTGGTGAGGCTTCTACTGGGTTGTGGCCTGGCAAGTGACAGCCACCTGCAGGCAGGAGCAGTACATGGGTGCATCAGGGAAAGGAGGAGCTGACAGGGCAGGCACTGTATAACAAAGAACTTTTAAAAATCTTTTATTTACTTATGTATTTGGTACCAGATCTCATTATGCAGCTCAGACTTGTAGGGATCCTCCTGTCTCAGCCTCGCCAGTGCTGGGATTACAGGCTTGTGCCACCATACCTGGTTTTGGTAGCCATCTCAGGTTGGCACAGGCCAGCACAGCATGTAGTACCAGGCATTAGACCGGGGTTCTTGCACTTGCCACGCAGGTGTTTAGATCACTGAGCTATCTCTCTGGCCCAACAAACCACTTTTCAGAAGACTAGTCCCTTCCTCAGCCCACTCATCTTGGGAGAAAGACAAATATGTTAAAGGCCTCATCTCTCAAAACTGCTACATTAGCAAGAGTGGTGATGCACACCGGGAACCCTGGCATCTGCAGGTCTGAGGCAGGAGGATCCCGGGTTTGAGGCTAGCCTGAGCTACCTAGCAAGACCTTGTCTCTAAAACAAAACAAAACAAAAGCCCCTGCTACACGGGCAAGCAAATCTCATGATGAGTTTTGGAGGGGAACAAACTACACTGAAGTCACAGCAACTGCGTAGGGACAGAGCTTACAATGGTGGTGTCCTTGGGATGGATCACTGAGAATACTCTACTGGTGCCCATACTGGGAATGTTCTAGATGTCCATGGAGCAGGGTTCCCATGTCTGTGTGATTATGGTGGCTCAGGTGGTGGGCACTTACTGGCACACATGTTCTGCTCTGGTTAAAAGGTTCGAGTTGTCAGGCATAGTGGCATATGCCTGTAGTCCCAGCACTTGGAGGCTGAGGCAGGAGGATCACTGCAAGTCTGAGATCAGCCTAGGCTGCAAAGTGAGCTCAAGGCAGCCTGACCCTGTTCAATACCCAGTACTGCATGCCATGCCAACCTGCACCAAACTGAGCTGGCCACCAACAGCAAGTGTGGTGTCACACACCTATAATCCCATTGCTTCGGAGGCTGAAACAGGAGGATCTCTATGAGTTTGAGCTGCACAGCAAGACCCTGTACCAAATACATAAATTTAAAAAGATTTTAGAAAGACTAAATAAAATAAAAAGCAAAAAAAAAAAAAGGGCCTGGCAAGATGGCTCAGTGGTCTAAAGCGCCTGCTTAGGAAAGCTTAGGCAGCTGCAGGTACCACGGTTCGATCCCCGGCACCACATGCTGTGCCAGCCCTGCCCTCAGAGCAGGCTGAGCCAGCCATAAAAATAAATAAATAAACAAACAAACAAAAAATTAAAAAATAAAATTAAAAAAAGACTCTAGTCATAGTCTGTATGGATTATCAAACTTATTAAAAATTTAACCTAAGCCACTTCGTACTGCTGATTACTTGCCCCCACTCATTTATCATTTGGCGCCTTCTGCATTCATCACAGAAATGTTCCCCTGAAGCCAGATGAACAGAAAGCTCCCCTGAAGTGCCACCAGCCAGCACAGTCCACAGAGTGAATTTGAATGTACACACTCTTTCATGCATCTATTTTTAAATTTCATTTATTTACTCATAGACTACCAGGTTCTGTCACCCACAGGCAGCTGGCATTGCACTGTTAGCATTTTTCCTGTTGCCTCCCCGTATTTTTCTACAAGTTAAATATATACCTTTGGACCTGTGCATATTTTGCCTACTTCTGGGGCAAAGTCTTCACTTCTGGTCCTTGCTGGAGACATAAGCCATCCTTTATCTGAGCACTTCCCCTGTGAACAGACATGTAGGTGGCAGTCCACCTTTGACTACCATCAACCATGATAAAATAAGTATTGCAACTGAAGTTATTTAAATAACTCAGTAAATTTGCTTCAAATAGCTAATCATTGATTTGAAGCCCCAGTGGATGCTAGCACTATTTTCCACCTCTAAAGAGGTCTAAAATGGGCGTCTCATGGAGAAAAACACATCTTTTAAGGAATCTACTCATCCAATACATACTGCAGTGCCTGAGTGAAGGTTCAGCCAAAATATAAACTGAGAAAATAATCATTGATCTACAAAGGATTGTTTAATGTTTGTCAGTAGGGCTTACTGCAAATTGGGAGGCCTAAAACTACAGAGAAGTCAAAGTGCTTTTTTTGTTGTCTTTTTGAGTACGAGTCTCACTGTGCAGTTCAGCCTGGCCTTGAGCTCACTTTGTGGCTTAGGTTGGCCTCATACTTGCAGGGATCCTCCTGCCTCAGCCTACAGGGTGCTTCTGAGAGCTGGAATTGCAGGCGTGCACCCCCACACCAACTAGTCAAAGTTCTTGAGACCAGAGGTCAGAAAGTCAGCTGTCAACTGGTTGTGGAGAATCCTCCCTGCTTGGCCTTTTGGACACCTGTGATGCCTCTGGTGGCTCCTGTGGTGCTTGGTACTCCTGGCTGAGGGATGCCTCCATCCCATCTCTGTCTCTGGCCTCCAACAGCAGCGTTCCTGACTACTTCTTAGGAGGACACCAGTCACAGTAAATGAGGGTCTCACATTAGCATCATCTTGATTACTTAGGTACGCAGTGACCCTACTTCCAAACAACATGACATTCTGAGGAAATTGTGTCCAAATCTAACATTTCTTTCTTTTTTTTTTTTTTTTTTTTTTTTTTTTTGTCTTTTTGAGACAGGGTCTCATTATGCAGTTGAGGCTGGCCTTGAGTTCACTTTTGTAGCCCAGGCTGGTCTCGAACTCGCACTGATCCTCCTGCCTCAGCCTCCCGAGTGCTGGGATTACAGGCGTGCGCCTTTCCAGGTAGGGGCACAACCCCACCTATACCAAAGGTTGCATTGCATTATGTACTATTTGAACATTTCACTTGATTCACATACCTATTAAAAATATAATTTAAAGTCGGGCACGGTGGCCCATGCCTGTAATCCCAGCACTCAGGAGCCTGAGGCAGGAGGATCAGTGCGAGTTTGAGACCAACCTGTGCTGCAAAAGTGAGCTCAAGGCCAGCCTGAACTGCATAGCAAGACCTTGTCTCAAAAATACAAAAAAAAAAAAAAAAGTTTAAAAAAAATATATAATTTTTTTAGAAAATGAATATACACACACAATATATATATATAATTTTATGACTAGCACAGGTCCAACCAGATAGTGCAACAGTCTAAAATGCCTGCTTAGGCAAGTTAGACAACCACAGGGACTGCAGTTCAGTTGCCCACACCACATGCTGCTCCAGCCCCACTCCCAGGGCAAGCTGAGCCAACCATAATATAGATAAATAAAACTTAAAATTTAAATTTAAAAAAATGATCAGCACAAACCATCCTGCAATCCCTGGACTGTGGGATGCTCAAGCAGGACTGCAAGGTCAACCCCATGTTGGGTAATTTGATAATTTGGCAAGATCATCCCAAAATTACAAATAAAAAGCACTGAGAATGCCAGACGTGATGGTGCGAACCTATAATCCCAGCACTAAGGAGGCTGAAGCAGGAGGATTACTGTGAACTTGAGGCCAATTTAGGCTACAAAGTGAGTTCAAGGTCAACCCGAACTGCACAGTGAAACCCTGTCTCAAAAGAGCCGCAAAGGGGGCCCAGCAGGATGGCTCAGTGGTCTAAAGTGCCTGCTTAGGAAAGCTTAGGCAGCTGCAGGGACCACGGTTTGATCCCCAGCACCACATGCTGCGCCAGCCCTTCCCTCAGGGCAGGCTGAGCCAGCCATAAAAATGAATAAATAAACAAACAAAAGTTCTGAATCAAGAAAAATTAAAATTAAAAAAACAGAGAGAGCCTCACAGGACTAGGAATTAAGCTCAATGGGAAAGCTCTGATCTCAAACCACATTACTAAAAAATAAAAGTAGTACCTCATTGGTATATGACTAAGGAAACACATGGATATTTTAGATAGCTATATTAATAATTGGTGTCAGCATTCTATAAATATTTGATAACTGCATCAGGTAAGAGTATAGCTTACATGAACAAAGTCTTGTCTTCAGTACTAGTGTCTTACTTTCCTCATTGCTGAGACAAAATATCTGACAGGCACAAGTTAAAAGAGAAGATGTCTACTTTGGCTGTCTCTAGAGGTTTCTGTCCATAATCTACTGGCTCCGAGGCAGGGTGGCGTCTCACAGGAGAAACTGCTCATGGCAGAGCAGACAGGAGGCAGCAAAGCTGAGGCAGCAAGCAGCTGGCCTTTTGCCGTTGTGCCACCAGGCTGCCAACTCTTGGGTGGTGCTACCCACATCTGGGTGAGCCTTTTATTTTCAGTAAGTGAGTTCAGCCACACGCAGACCTGCTGCTTCCAATCTCACTGGGCTAGTTGAGTACAATGCACCCTTAGTCCCAGTGTCACACACCTTAGGTCCAACCAGCTCCCCAAAGCAATGCCTGAGTTGGGCGTGGTAGCATATGCCTGGAATCCCAGCACTCAGGAGGCTGAAACAGGAGGATCACCATGAGTTCAAGGGAATCCAATCTCAAAGAAACAAAAACTAAACACCTGCCTGCCCCCAGAAAACCACCTATGAATGTCTGAGGCTTTGGGGGACAGCTAGATACAAGCCCCAACAACCAGGATAAAAAAAAAGATTTAATGTAAGTGCTCCTTTGGAGGTCAGGCTTTGTTCTAAATGCTGGAAATGCAACACTAACAACAAAGCAAAATTCCCCTTTCTTTTGGATAGACAATCCGGACAATAAATGTGTAAGTAATGTGTGTCATTGTCTAGACAATGATTATGCTATGGTTAGCTGTAGCTTGGCCCCCAGGGGTTCATGTAGCCAAAGCTTGGTCTGGGTGGTAGAGTTGGGAGACAGCGATGTACCCTGAAGTGATGGGGCCAAGTAAGAGATTCTTGTCACTGGGAGAGCCGCCTCTGAAGGAATTCAGAGTGCTGTTGTGGGGCCCTCAGGTTTGGTACTTGGGAAGTTTTTGTTGACTTTAGAAGTCGGATTGCAGTGGACAGAGGAAGGAATGAGAAGGGTGATATTATCTTTTGACTTAATGATGTGTTAGAGGTGGGCAAATCAGGGTGCTGACCTCCCTATCCTCCCATGGGGAGAAGCCTGGCCCTATCCTTCACTTTCCCTGAAGGGACACTGGTCTCCCAGGGCTACTCGATGCCCAACACCAAGTGGGCTCAGCCCCTGAATGGTTCTTGGCTTTTGCAGGCTCAGGGCTGACCCCAGCTCAGCCCCCACCCAAAGCCACCTTGTCCCTAGGGCCTCCTGCATCCCATATGCTCCTGCTTGAGATTTCTCCTGTTCATCTGGGCCTCTCTTGCTCCTTTGAGCCTCCAGTCCTTTCATTGTAACTATGGTGCTTTTACCCGTTTTTTCTGCTAGTCTGAAAAGTACGGGCAGGATCCATGGCTGATCCATCGGATATTCCCAGGGAGAAGGATTTCTCCACACTTGCACTAGATATGAACCAAGAGCACGCTGTCTGCACAATAAACATTAGTAAACTCATGGAGGGAGATCCCTAACTGCATCAGAAGACCGTAAAAGAGAAGCTAAGAACCCAACACCACGAGCAGATAAAACAGCAGTTTGAAGTCAGCCACAGATTAGAGGCCAAACAATGAAGGGCATCCAAAACCCAGAAGGGAAGCCCAGGGGTGAGAGAGTTGAGGTGAGCTGTGGTGACCGAAGGACACTTGAGGCAGGAGGAATGGTGCAAGTTCAAAACCAGCCTGGGCTACAAAAATGAGCTCAAGGCCAGCCTGAACTGCATGGCAAGATCCTATGTCAAAAAGACAAGAGAGAGAGAGAGAGAGAGAAAGAGAGACAGAGAGAGACACAAAGAGAGACAGAGAAAGATGCATCACATGGTAGGTGAGTTTGAATGAGACACAGGGAGACCTGTCTGTCTTCTGGGGATGGCTTCACACATCTGTGACCCAAGCACCCTGTGCAGCTTAAGCAGGACTATAAACCAGAGCCCAGCCTGAGCAATTTAGCAATTGAGTAATTTAGTGAAACCTAGTCTCAAAATAAAAAAATAAAAAGGGCTCAGTCCAAATACCCTGGGTTCAATTCCTGTTGATCTAAAAAAAAAAAAAAAAAAAAAAAAAAAAAAAAAAAAAAAAAAAAAAAAAGTTATGGAACTCAGTGGGGTTTATTCTTGGCCTGCAAGGATTGTTCACATACTTGCGTCGCTTGCTGTGGTACCACTGACAGGCAGACATGCAAAAGCTGTGGTCATTTCAGCAGCTGCAGAAAAAGCACTTGCCAAAGTTCAGCATCTGGTTTTTTTGTTTTGTTTTGTTTTGTTTTTAAGTTCAACCAAATTTAAGAAGAAGAAAAAAAAGTTCAACCAAATAGAGAAGGAATATACTTCAGCGCAATAAGCACTGTATCTAACAAACCCAGAAATCATGTCATACTTAATAGGGGGAATAGAAAGCCCTTTCCCGTGAGCTGTGCCCCAGGGAGCGATGTCCTTTGTCACTACCTGCACTTTCCACAACAGAAGTCTCAGCCAGAGTCAGGAGACAAGAACAAAACCAAACCAAAACAAAAAGAGCACACAAAGCAGAAAGGAAGCAAAATGCTTCTGCAGATCGCATGAATATGTGAAAAAGATAAACCCTAAGGACTCAGCAAAAATAACGCTAGACCCACTAAAGGCAGTAAAATCGTATGATACAAAATCAACGTGCAGAAACAGGTGACATTTCTGAGCCGGGCATGGTGGCGCATGCCTGTGATTCCCAGCACTCAGGAGGCTGCGGGCAGGAGGATTGTGAGTTTGAGACTAGCCTGAGTTAAAAAGTGAGTTGAAAGCCAGCCTGGACTGCATAGTGAGACCCTGTCTCAAAAGAACCAAAAAAAAAAAAGTGACTTTTCTGTATCCAAATGACCATTCATGTATAAAAAGGAAACTGGAAATAATTTATTTGCAATAGCAGCAAAAAGAATAAAACATTTAGGCATAAACTTAAGCAAAGAAGTAAAAAAATCTTGTACACTGAAAATTGCCCTGTACTGATCAAGGATATTAGAGACACCAATGAAAGGATGCTAGCTAGTGTTCAGGGACCGAGGAATTAATTATGTTGAAGCGTGCATGCTCCCCAAGAGACCCACAGCTTTGGTGCAACCCCCACCCAAGTCCCAGTGGCATTCTTTTTCTCTGAGGGAGGACTGGTAATAGTGTTCAGGACCTCAAGCTTTCCAGGCAGGCTCGGCATACAGAGCTATATTCCCGCCCTACCAATGGCTTTCTCTATAGAAATAAAGAACAATCCTAAAATCCACTTGAACCCATTACAGAACACAAATAGCCGGAGAAATCATGAGCAATAACAGAACAGGTGACATCATACTTCCTGATTTCAAAATTTGTTACAAAGCTATACTAATTAAAATACACAGATTTGTCAGGAAAACACAAATATAGAGCAATAAAACATGGTAGAGCACTTACAAGCAAACACATGTGTTTATAGTGTACGGATTTTCAATACCAGTGCTAAAAAAAACATGGAGCAGGGGACAGTTTTTCAATAGGCGGTTCTACTGGTTGGGCACAGGGGCACTGAAGGAGGAGCATCACAAGTTCCAGTCCTGTCAGGTCAATTTACCAAGATCCTGTCTCAAAATAAAAGCCTTACCTGGTGCTGTGATGTACGCCTGTAATCCCAGCACTTGGGAGACTGAGACAGGCCAGCCCTGGCTACGTGGTGAGTTCAAGGCCCGCCTGACCAGCATAGTGTGACCCTGTCTTTTTAAAAATAAAAATAAGAAACTTTAAAAGGACTGGGAATGTAGGCCCTGGATTCAATCCCCAATTAAAAAAAAAAAAAGCTGGGAACATTGTATCCTGCCTACCCATATGCATGAAGAATGAAATTTGACCCTTATCTCATACTAGATACCAAAGCAACTCAACATGAAATTAAAGACTTAACTGTAAGACCTGAAAAATATAAAAATATTACAAGGAAATGGAAGAAAGCTTCCCTTCTTTAAAAAATTTATTTTATTAGTACATCCTATTTGCTTGTTTGGGGCTTTTTTTTTTTTTTTTTTGCTGGTTCAGGCTGCCTTAAGGGCAGGTCTGGTAAGATATGTGGGGCTGGGATCAAACCCTGGTCCCCTGTACCTGGCTGTGTTTGCTTGAACAGGTGCTTAAACAACTGAGCTAAGCCGTGGGTCCTGTGGTTTTTGTTTCTTGAGACAGGGTCTCACTATATATAGCTCAACTCACTATGTAACCTAGGCTGGCCCTAAACTCACAGCAATCCTCCTGCCTCAGCCTCCTGAGTGCTGGGATCACAGGCTTGCATGGCCACACCTATCAGTATATTTTATGTATACATAATGATGACATTCATCACAGGATATTTGTATCTGTACATGACATATCTTGACTTTTTTTTTTTTTTTTTTTTCTTTTTTTATGGAACCAGGGATCAAACTCAGGACCTTGTACTTGCCAGGCAGGTACTTGTACCCCTGAGCTATCTCCTTGGCCTACATATCTTGATTCTTTCTCCCCCATTCCTCTCACTGTTTAGCCTGAATTGAAGGAAATCCTACAGTTTGCAGCAGTATGGATGAAGCGAAAAGACCTTATGCCAAGAAAAATAAACCAGACAGAAATCCCAATACCGTGTAATCTCACTTTTATATACAACCTGAAGTAGTTGACCTCAGAAGGACAGGGTGGAATAGTGGCTGCCGAGGAAAGAGGAGATGGGCGATGTGTCCCAATTCTGCTGAGTCACTAAGTCCTGGAGATGTAGCTAGGGCACAGTACTCCACTGCATAGGTGGACTATGCCAGGGGGACAGACCTTATCACCCTGGGAAAGGACTGCATCTGTAATCCCAGCACTCTGGAGGCTGGGGCAGGAGCACGGCTGTGAGTTTGAGGCCAGCCTGAGCTACACTGAGAGACTGTTTGACAACAAAGTCGCTTGCTTGCTTTGGCTCTTTCGCCACCATGAACTGGCTCTCCTCTGTACTGTCTGCCAAAGCCACTCTGCCTTGGACGCAGCTGATTTTGTCCTGAAACCTCTAAAAGTTGTGAGCTAAATAAACCTTTCCTCTCTTGAAATAAATAACTAAAGTAAAAACATCGATCAGATCTTCCGTATTGGTCAGCTTTCCCATTGTCATGACAAAACGCCCAGCACATTCAGTTCCAAGGCCCAGAAGTGTCTTTTGGCTTGTGGTTTTAGAAGACTGGGTTGGGGTGGGCTGGCTCCAAAGCAGAAAGGGCAAGGTAGAAAGGCGAGGAGCGGATGGCCGGGTGACAGCGGTGAGCAGGAGGCAAGAAGGAGGTGTGGCCTGAACTCAGGCTGGCTGGACGGTCTGAACTGGCCTCCACCTCGGCTCTGCCTGCCACCCGCACCTTCTGCCCGCACTCCAACTGTAGGAGCCCACTGAGCGCCCCGCATCCAACCGCCTTCCCAACGCTGGGCTCTGAGCGCCAGACGCTGCTGGGGACGTTTTAAACCTAAGCCCTAGAGTCTTATCGCAACCCACACGCCCACGTAAATAAGGTGAGACATGGAATGCAGGCCAGCTCTCCGTGCACGTGGAGATGGGCGAAGTAAACCATCCCTCCTGGGCGTGGGTGACCGGCTCTGCATCAACGTTTCCTCATCATAAAGCGGGGGAAGCGAGCACGCGGTTGTTAACACAGCCGAATCCGTTAGGACTCCTTTAAAGGGGGAGAATAAAGAATCTGAAGTAACCTAGGCCCGACATGGAATTTATTTGCTCCCAGATTCCAAGCGAGAGTTGAGCAATAAAGCTGTGGAAGAGCGAGAATCCAGCTGGCTTGCTGGACGCGGAGCAGGCGTTTCAACATCTCCGGGGCTCTCGCCGTCTGCGTCCTCTTGCGGCCCCACCGCCCTCTGCAGCGGCTCTGCAGGCACAGACACAGCGGCCCTTGCCCACCTCGCTTCCCAGTGCCTCTCTGCAGAGGTCCTCGCCGCCTGCTCTGCTCTCCAGCAGGGTGCATTTCAGTTGAGGAGCACTGCTGTACTGGTTGATGGGTGCCCTGCACCTATGGTTGCCATGGATATTGACCCTCTGCCCAGACATCAAAGAGAGGCGAGCGACTGACACGTTCAATCACTTTCCTTCAATCAACCTGAAAGAGCCGGGCTGCTCCCACGGAAGCCACTCCAGAAGGCTATCAAAGCCATCCATGATGAGGCTTATGAACAGCTACCAGGTTTGTTTCCTAAAGTTTTAAAATATAATCAAGTTAAGGGGCTGGGGAGATAGCTCAGAGGCACAAGTACCTGCTGGGCAAGTGCAAGGTCCTGAGTTTGATCCCTGATTCAGCAAAAAAATGAAAGAATACAATCAAGTTTTAGAACAAATCCATATAATCAAGACCTCCACCCTCACTGCCAGGCCTGGTGGCATGCACCTCTAATCCCAGCACTGGGAGGCTGAGGCAGGAATTTTGCTATGGGTTTGAGGCCAGCCTGGGCTACATAGGAGTTGAAGGTCATCCTGAACTATACAGTGAGACCCTTTTTCAGAACAAATAATAAAAAGACCCTCTACACACGCACATACCATGTTTTATTTGTACTCTTAGAATAAAGTATTTCATCATCTCTTCTCTGATCTATGGTGGAGCATGGTCACCAATGCCCTGGACATTATCAGACTATCCGGGCCAGGATGGGGGTGAAACTCAGAGCTGGCAGAGCACTTCCCTAGCACATGCAAAGTTAAGTTCTGGGTTTGACGCCCAGCTCTGTTAAAAGAAAAAGGATCCCTCCTAGAGCTACCTAAGTGCTCCATGGTTAAGCAACAAAATAAGTCCCTGTTTAATATTACAACAGGATTGTGTTTGAATTGCTCAGTTTCCTCTAAAAGGTCCAGTATTTGGGTTAAATTTCAGAGTTTGCCTAGGAAATAACCAGAAAAAAAAAAAAAACAAAAACCAAGAACCAGGCCCCTGCTCTGCTGTGCAGACCCACCTAGCAGTCCTTAGCTTCTCCCTCGACGTATGTATAACTAATTTTGCATATAAATGCACAGCCTCTACCTCCAGGTTGGAGATGCAGTCTGTCAGCAAGAGCTTCCAGATTCTTCTTTTTGGCTATCACCTGACAGCATGAGCCGGTTTGCAGGGACAGCATATGCTGAAGAGATGAGGAACAATGATTCATTTCTGAGCATGTTTAATTTCACAAGCTCCTGGGCTCATAATGGGGTGGTGGCTTCCCAGTTCCTCCAGGTGCAACCGCACCATGGAGGAATGACTTTAAAAGATGAGAATTTACTGAGAGCCAAATACATTTTTCAGGCCAGCTCTCAGGACTCTCAATTTTCTATGTGCTGTTACAGAGCAGCACATGTCCAGGACCAGGACGCCATGGAATGCACCTGGGACAGAAACATCTGGACTGGACAATGGAATCCGCCTAAAGTGTCCAAATAGCCTGTGAACAAAAATAGGAAAGGCAAACGGCTGAGCTCAGTGACCCCAGGACAGCAGCCGAGAAAACCAAGCCACAAGGACAAACAGCACAGAAGCGTCCAGAGGGTGTAGGGGCGCTTGTTCCAGCAGAAAGTCGTTGGCTCTTGGTGCTGTGCTTCTTGCCTTGGGTGATAACCCTACCAGCAGGACCACAATCCCAAGCCTTTGCAGTCACTGGAGTCAGATGTCATGCTACAAGTCTAAAATTGCAGCAGTCAGGAGGCTGAGGCAGAGGACTGTGGGTTTCAGATCAGCCTGGGTTTTATATAACAAGTTCAAGACCAGCCTGGACTACATAATGTAACCTTGTCTTTAAAAAACAATAACAAAGTGCTGCAAGCATTAGTTTTTGTTTTTTTCTAAAGCCAATCATGATAGCATACACCTGTAATCTCAGCACTTGGGAGGTTGAGAGAGGAGGATTATTGTGAGTTTGAGACCAGCCTGGGCTACAAAGTAAGTTCAAGGCCAGCCTGAACAGCAATATGAGACCCTGATCTCAAACAAACAAAAACTGGAAAAGCTGCCAGTGGATAGAGCATAGCATGGTTGAGAAACACCTCGCTGCATGTTGTTAGTATTAAATGAAGGCCATTCTTAATAAATAGGCAAACATTTATTATTTTTAATAAGCAAAGGTTAGAAATCCTTAATACCCAGGCTAACCAGCCAGTAAAGTGGAATCCAAAACAATAAACATTGTATTTGGGGTCAATTTATAAATACTAGTTTAGTCAGGCATGACAGCACAAGCTTGTAAATCTAGCACTCAGGAGGCTGAGGCAGGAGGATCACAAGTTCTAGGGCAGCCTGGACTATCTGACAAGACCCTGTCTCAGAAAAGAAAGAAAGAAAACAGATTTAAACTTTCATTCACGACAGCTAGCCCTAGAGCTCTTAACCATCTGTTCAGTGGCTATGTTTTACCCTATGCCAGATCCTGTCCAGCTCTGCATAGGAAGCGTGGTCCGGCTCTCCTCAGATGGAAAGTGTAGATGTCCAGAGAAGGAGCCAGCAGGCCATGTCCACCAAGCTTACAGTGAAGCATGGGAGGGGGGTGGGGGGCTGGGGAACCAACCCCACCCATTTGTTCCTCTTGCTTTCCCTTTTTTATTTGTATTTATTCGTTTTGCTGTTATTGTTGCCTTTTTGAGACACTGTTTCCCAGTGTAGTTCAGGCTGGCCTTGAGCTCACTTCATAGCACAGGCTGGTCTCAAACTCGCAAGGACCCTCCTGCCTCAGCCTCCGGAGTGCTTCAGGCATTTGCCACGATGTGCGCCACCATGCCCAGCTTGTTTCCCCTTTTAAATCCTAGCAGAGTGGTTGTGGTTGCCAGTTGGGGCCTTTCTCTCTGTAACTCAGCTGCAAGTAAACAGAGAAATAGAACAGCCAGGGGGCTGGGGAGATAGCTCTGAGGCACAAGTGCCTGCTGGGCAAGTGCAAAGTCATGAGTTCGAACCCTGGTCCCACAAAAAAAAAAAAAAAAAAAAAAAAAAAGAACAGCCAGGAAGACCCAGCCTAGTCTGCCTTTCATTTCACTGTCAAAGCAAAGCTCCCTTTTAGAAAGAGCTCTCACTCGCCTTGCTCCACCGCAGATGTCCTCTCACTTCCTCCACCTCTTTATTTTGTCTTTCCTTCAACACAGCTGTCTTTTCCTTCATGGGACATTCCCTTGTGTTTTCATTCATTTAACAAATGTCCATGGCATGTCCAGTACCAGTGGGGCATTGCTAGGCACTGTAGGGCCGTATGAAGGTGTTCTAAGTGTGAAAAGTGACACCAGAAAGCACACTGTCCTAATAAAGGATGTGACCAGCACATAAGCATAACTGAAAGTAAATCAAAAGATCTCCAGGCACTGTGGCACACGCCTGTAACACCAGCACTCTGAAAGCTGGGACAGGAGGATCACAGCAAGTTCAAAACCAGCCTGGGCTATGTAGTGTGCTCAAAGCCAGCTTGAGCTGCATAGTAAGACCTTGTCTAAAAAAAATTTAAAAATAAAAATAAAAATAAAAAAGAGAGAGCCTGCCACAAAATAAAAAATAGAAAAGGCCAAGCTCCAGTGCAAAGGTGTGGAGGACCAGCCAAGCAGCTCTCCTTTTCGGCACAGCCTGACCCTATTTCCTGGTAGTGATGTGTACAGAGACAGCTCGGACTCCCTTCACTTGCAATAAGCAGGGCACACTGGTCTAGCTGAGGCTGGTGGTAGTCTTTGAAGACAGCGTGCGTGTTTCCCTGATAACCCACACCTGCTGCTCTTTAATATGAACCAGATCAAGACGGGAGGAAGAGCCAATGCTCCATGCTATTGGCTGGAATCCAGTTTAGAGACAGAGGCTATAACTTCCTGGGGCTTAAAAGATTACACATCAAAGCCGGGCGTGGTGGCTCACGCCTGTAATCCCAGCACTCGGGAGGCTGAGGCAGGAGGATTGGTGCGAGTTCGAGACCAGCCTGGGCTACAACAGTGAGCTCAAGGCCAGCCTCAACTGCATAGCGAGACCCTGTCTCAAAAAGACAAAAAAAAAAAAAAAAAAAAGATTACACATCAGAGCTGCAGCACTAGACCCTAAAACATTAGGTACTATCTCAATAGTATAATGCAAATTACTTTTTCTGCATATCACAAAGGTAAATGCAGACCTCTAGCCTAGCCCAGCTCACAGTACTCACCCACTTACTACAATTCTGTTACTCATCCTTAAGCCACTCCTTCTTCGCAGCTGAATAAAATGCCCAGTTGGGTCCTAGGTCAAGGCCTTCACTCCAGATAAACATCATCTGGCTAGACTTAGGGCCCCTTGGTTCCCCATAACTATAAATATGCTTTAGTGTCTTTATTCTCACCATGGGCTGCACTGGAAGTGGTAGATTGGAATTAACTTGGTGGCATTCAAATACCTACCCATGGGATTACAAATATAAACTTCCTGGATCCATATGAGGACCAAAAAGGGCTCCCTACATGAAGACCCTGTGTTCAATTCCCAGTAGTGAAAGTGAATGAATGAATGAATGAATGAATGGCTAATCTGACTTCCTTGGCTCGTACATCTAACACTTGGGATTGCTCAGATACCCGCCTCTGAATGCTTTCCTTGCCCTCCATTTCCCTGTCATGAGTCACTCTGTGCTCTTGATCCTTGGTGTGTTTCATTTGCACATTTCAATCACATGTGCTCCTTGACTTACATAGGATTTCCTCTTTTTTTTTAAAGATCTTTAGTGCTCGCTTCGGCAGCACATATACTAAAATTGGAATGATACAGAGAAGATTAACATGGCCCCTGAGCAAGGATGACACGCAAATTCGTGAAGCGTTCCATATTTTTTCTATGGTCCCAAACTTAGTCCTGAGGGGATCTGACCCTGGAAGATGCAAAAAAAAAAGAATGTTTTGTTATACAGGTCTTGCTTC
>PVJA010012464.1:0-51891 GCA_004027025.1 Myocastor coypus | reverse complement strand
TTTTTTTTTTTTTTTTCAAATAGGGTCTCATTAGGTTATTATGTTGCCCTGGTGGGGCTCAAACTTATCATTCCTGCCTCAGAAGGCAGGGATTACAGTCCCACATTACCATGCCTGGCTTTGGATTTGATTTCCTTACAATTAGCATTACAATGATGCCTTCTTCACATATTTCAGAGCAGAATGCATGACACTGGTTTGAGAACCAGCTAAGTGCTCAGGTTTCTGGACTATTCCACTTCAGATGGAAGAATGGGGAACAGCACCGGTGAGCTCTATCTGCCCAGGCGTTCCCACCTCTTACTCTTGGGTAAATATTGCCCTCTACCCCCATGTGCCTTAAAAACTAATGCTCCAAGGGCTTCCACTGCTCTAAGAAGTTCTTACAGCCACCTTTTGATTTCGGCCACTTTCTTTTACTCTTACACTTAAACACAGCCCTGAGTTGGAATGCTGGATTCCCAGTCTACCCAGCGCGCTCAGGTAGGCCTGAATCCACGCGGTACCACACTGAGGCTCATGCCGCACTACTTTAAATTATATCTTTAAATTGCCTATATGTTTCATGCTTTGCAGATCTGGCCTTTCACTGACTTGAAAAAGACTGACCTTCCTTCCCAGGGCTAGCTAATTTCTACAGATAGTAACCTGCTCCTTGAGGCCGGCCTTTGATGAGCAAACCAAACAACTGAGTTCATACCTCTACTCTCTCTAGCTCTCACACTGCAAGAGGCAATATTCTCTCTGTCTCTCTCTGTCTCTCTCTCTCTTTCTCTCTCTCTCTCTCTCTCTCTCTCTCTCTCTCTCTCTCTCTCTCTCTCTTTCGAGACAGGGTCTCGCTATGCAGTTCAGGAGTCTGGCCTTGAGCTCACTTTGGTAGCCCAGGCTGGTCTCGAACTTGCACCGATCCTCCTGCCTCAGCCTCCCGAGTGCTGGGATTACAGGCGTGCGCCACCGCACCCGGCTACAATATTCTCTTGCTCACTCATCTCAGGGCCAGGTACCAGACAACGAAGGCCCACCCCTAGAGCCTACAGCCTGCAGACACTGGCTGCAAACTAGCCAATCCCATACTCCTTTCACTGCTTATCTGGCTTTCCTATTCCTTTCCACAAAGAGTATCCTAGGGCATGCTTTGTTTATCTAGGTCCAACCCTGGTGCCTCCTCTTGGCCCTGTGGTATGCTTCATCTCTTGGGGAACTTTTAAGTATCAAACTGTCTTTTCAGTGGCAATCATGCCTTGAATCCATTGTCCCCATCATGCCTAAAAACACCAAAACCCCAGACACATTTAAAAATACCTGGAAACTTGCTCTAGAGCCTAGTTGGACAAAGAGCTTGTGCATGCTTGGCAATGCAGCCTGATTTTAATTCTTTAAATCTCTAAGGCCTAGCATAGTAGCTGGGATCACTGTAAGCTTCAATAGTGTTACGAAGGTCAATGAGCTGTGTCCTAACATATCTGTAGCCTCACAACTGCTAAACAAAACAAAACAAAAAAACTAAACTAGGTTCACAAAGCTAACATGGAAATGAAGAATCTCCCTAGTGCACAGTTCTACAACATGCGTGGGTGTCTCCTCGGCTACCTAAAGGAACAAGAACCACTTCCAACCCCCAACTAAAACAGTAAGAAAATTTTAGAATCTATAGGAAATCACTAATTGAGTTTTGGCACTTAACTGGATCAATCATGTATCACATTAAATTTGACCTCCTGTGACAGCATTGTCTCTGACAGAGTTGCAGTGCTTTGAAAACTTGTCCTCAAATACTTTGACACAAGAGAAGTCCTGTCTTTTCAGGTAGGTCTTGCTAAAAGTTTGTTAGCAGGACTTGAACAACATATACTCTAGAAAGAATGAATACATTATTCCCCACAATGGAGGTAAGAAGCTTTTGAGTGACTTACTCAAAATCATGTTTTGCAATCTGGCCTGTAGTAACCGGTGCTACTCCTTTCCTGATGTGAGTGTAATTATTATTCTTTTGAGTCCTTTCAGATATTCTTCCAGCCAGACACTAGTAGTTTCCCTTTACACCAGTAGTATGACCAGTACTCTGCTAGGGTGATAGAGATTCTCATGTATGGTGACTCTCCACTGTTCTCTCCAGATATCTGTCTTTTGAACTTTTCTTTTTTTCTTTTTTTGTATTTTAGTAAGGGTCTACAGGGTCTCACTGTGTAGACTGAACTCATAGTGATCCACCTGTGTTCAGCCACCCAAGCACTGGGATTACAGGCTCACACCACCACACCGAGTCTCAATCGACTGGTCCCAGCATGCTCTGGGGGCAGGGCCAGCATGGCACACCGGGGATTAACCCAGCCTCTGCATCTGCCTAAGCAGGTACTTTAATCTGCTCAGCCATTTGGCCAGCCCTCTGGCCCTCTGAATTTGAGCCTCCCCAGACTGCCAGCTCTCCTCAGCCCAGGGTGTTCAGTGAGCTCTTGTAGGCCCCACTTGTGGCACAGGTACCAGCAATAGTGATCCAGTTGTTCGGTACAGGTGACAGTTTTATTCTTTTGAGTCCTTTCAGATATTCTTCCCTAGCCAGACATTAGTAGTTTCCCCTTACACCAGTAATATGACCAGTACTTATAGCACATTAGTTCATCTTCCAGATGAAAATTTCGGAGGGAGAAATCCTAGTCACCGACTGTCTCATTTGTATATTGACACCCAGTTGGTGTGACTCGCTGTCAGCCTACTACCAGAGTCATACATGCAGCATGAAGGGAAATTCAAAACGGAACAAAGTGTATTGAAGTATCATAACATCAGTCACAATTAAGATACCAACTGAGTCAGATTTGTAAGAATCACGACAAAGCAAAACATATGCCACAACACACCCCTAGGGCTACCACTTGCAACCTATCTCAAGGCACTTTGTCTGGGACAAGTGTCAGGTGTACTTACAGTTGACATAGGTTGTCAGCTTTACGGGACTAAGAGAATCCTGGAGAAGTGTTCAGACTGTTGGGCACTGCAGGCGTCCGTGGATCGATCCACTGATGATCACAGATAAATGTGCTATTCGGAGGTGGGCCAAGTTGGAGGTGGGGACCTGGGGACCCTCGAGGGACACCCCACCACCGAGTGCCTTGCTTCCTGGCCACCAGGAAGCAAGCAGCTTGCCTCTCCAACCCTCCCACCATGATGCTCTCACCTTGCTGCCAAGCAGCCATGGACTGGAAGCCGAGAACAAAACTCGGCCCCTCACCTTTGAAGCAGTCAGTGTTGAACGTTTGGTCCCAGGGATGAAAAGCTAACCAGGGCACTTGCCTTTCGTTTGTCTTATTTCTTAATCATGGTCCTTCCTGGCCTGGAACCCCACATCCTAAAGTTGATTATATCAACTTATCAGATTTTTAAAACTTATTTCAGTCTTAGTTTTTATTAGTCAGCTTGGCCAGAAGTAGAATTTCCCCAAATTATATTAAAAGGTGGCCGGGCCAGCCTGATAGCTCAGTAGACTAAAGTGCCTGCTTAGGCAGAGCGCAGTGGCTGGGGTTTGATCCCCGGTGTGCCATGCTGGCTCTGCCCACTGGGCATGCTGAGAAGACAATTGAGAGTGGGCAAGGTGGCATGCACCTGTAATCCCAGCACTAGAAAGGCTGAAAACAGGAGAATTACTATGAGTCTGGTCTATGTAGTAAGACCCTGTACATCCTGTAGACCCTGTCCTAAATATAGGAAAAAAAACAAATAAAATAAAGGTGGCCACATCAATCTATATTAGGGACTCCTGTTGTTTTACATCCTCACCATTTTTTTTTTAGACTTTCTGATTGTTTAAAGGATTAAGCTAGTTTCCACAAAGGATTGAATGTTTTTCTTCTCTCAGATATAGCTTGAATTAAGAAAAGAAAGATAACATTTAACCTGAAGGGATGACTCTCTGATCCTGGCATTTCAGACAATAGTTTAATAGATGCGGTATATGCCATCACTATAGTAAGACCATCCAGTACTCTTTGCCACTACTATATTTCTATTTATTTAATTAAAGAAAAGTCATTAGTTCATTAACAGCAATGATTCTGTGAAACGGAGGTAAAGTTTTATGTCTAGTGTAAGTCAAAGAATCTCACAAGCATTTAATTTCCTGAATGGAAAGAATACTAGAAAATGTTGACTATAAGACTGAAGATTAGGTATTAGACACACAGGATGTCCTGGGTCAGAACTGGCTACGTGCGTCACTCTGTAAAGCCCCTCAGCCCACTATGTTGTCACAGTTAAAAGCATTTTAATTATTTTCTTTAAAATGCTCTTATTCTTGGGGGACACCCACTCAGGACCCCCCTCCTGTCCCTCTCTCAGACAGGAGCTTTCTTTCCCCTAATAAATATGTTCTACTCATTACCCCTGTTTGTTCCTAAAATTCATTCTTCGGTTTTAGAGAACACGAACTCATTCGAGACACTTTTCAGATTGGAGATCGGTTTTTCCTATATCATTTGGAGGTTCCCTATTGGAGGTCATCCACCCCAGATCAGTCATTTTCTCCCTGCATCATTATGGCCAAACTACTTGGCAAGTACTTCATAATTTAAAATGTTTCACTGGTTCCTTAAAGTTAATGAAGATACCACATCCTGTTCCAGTTGCGTGCATTTTAAATGTAGAGACTTTTGGCTGGGCGCACATCTGTAATCCAGCATTCAGAAGGCTGAGGCAGGAGGACTGCAAAAAAAAAAAAAAAGTACTTATTCTTGGAACTTGTGGGTTAGCTCAGTTGTTTAAGAGCATTTTTAGGTAAATCCAGTCAGCGCAGGGAACAGTGGTTTAATCCCCAGCTTCACAAGCCATACCAGTCTCACAGCTTAAAGCAGCCTGAGCCAGGAAAAAAAAAAAAAAAAAAAAAAAAAAAAAAAAAAAAAAAAAAAAAAAAAATTCCTTCTGAAGTTTGACCTTTTTACCAAGTGGCACCGAAGGTGAAGAAGCAAGCCCCTGCCCCTCTCAAAGCTGAAGCCAAAGCAAACGCTTTCAAGGCCAAGAAGGCCGTGCTGAAAGGCATCCACAGCCACAAAAAGAAGATACGATTGTCACCCACCTTCCACCATCCCAAGACACTGAGGCTCCGGAGGCAGCCGAAATACCCTCGCAAGAGCACCCCTAAGAGAAACAAGCTTGACCCCTGTGATGTCATCAAGTTCCCTGGCCACAGAGTCAGCCATGAAAAAGATTGAGGACAGCAACATACTTGTGTTCATGGTGGATGTCAAAGCCAATAAGCACCAAATCAAGCAAGCTGTAAAGAAGCTGTGTGAGAGGCTGGCCAAATAGCTCAGTGGATTAAAGCTACTTCAGCAGGTGCAGGGCCTGGAGGTTCGATCCCCAGGCCAGCTAGCTCTAATTGTGATGCACTGGATGTTATCAACAAACCTGGGATCATCTAAACTGAGTCCAGCTGGCTAATTCTAAATATATGCTTTTTTATTTCCCAGAAAAATAAAATAAAATGTCCATATTCTCCCCAGAACAGTGAAACCTTTATTGAGCTCTCATAAAGAAATTTAATTACTTTGAAATCATGGAATTCTCTTGGTGACCTCTTCCCAGTAAAAAAAAAAAAGGTCCTTATTTTGTCCTAAGAAAAGTTGCTGCCTATTACTCACACTGAATTGTGTGTCCTCTCTCTCCCTCCATATTTGGCAGAGAGAAAGTAGTGGAATTTTTCAGTCTCTTCACTTGACCTTCGTCAAACTTTATATATAACATTGTACATAAGCATTTGGGTTTTTAAAGCAGAAAGAGAGAGAGAGAGAGAGAGAGAGAGAGAGAGAGAGAGAGAGAGAGAGAGAGAGGAGGGAGAAAGGGGGAGAGAAAAGCTTTGGTAGTGAGGATACTCATTAAACTATAAAAAAATCTCCATAATCTTCTTTAGATTTAGCCTTTAGTATTTCTACATTCATGGTACTCATTCTGAAATAACATTTGTTTTGTGGTTGCTGGTGGATGTGATGAAATTGTCCAAACTCTACGTTCCACAGTTCTTTGTGACAGACCAAAATAGCACTCTCGTTCACACCAGGATACCCAGAACTGGCATTCAATCTGGCCAGCTAGAAGAAGGCTAACATAAAATAGTTAATTCTTCAGGACCAGGATCAATTCTCTAGAATTTCAGAACTGCTTCCCGTAAAGAAAAAAAATGCAACTGCGCTATGCTACTCTTTCTCTTCATCTAAGTCAAAAGCTGTACGTCAGGGGGAATAGAGACAAGTAGACCTGCGACTTAATGCCTGTAAAAAGGAAAAGTCTTACCTCCTCATGGCTATGAGTTCCACAAGTTCACTGGTGAAAATTAAATACATATTTTCCATCAAAGAACTTCATTTGGGAAACTGCAAAGCTCAGACTTGTCAGTGTGTGTTCTACATAATAAGCCATTCATTTTTCAGATTCTTTTTTAAACAATGGTAATTCATACTTTTTATGAACTCCTGGAGAAACATTTATAGTCGAAGGAGTTGGTTCAGATTCGGCCTGTGGTGCTAGAGTTTTGTTCTGTTGACTGCTATTAGACACAAAGAGGGAACAAGGCCCAGGGGAGAGTTAAAACTACCATTATTGAGGGTCCTATTCTGAATCAGTCTGGCCTCTGCGAAGCCCTCCCAAATCCCAAACCAGGAACAATCTCAAAAAACCAGTCCTGTAATTGTGAAATTTCCTGTCTGTGGGAATTCTGTGCATTCCAAAGGTGGTTTCCAGGTCTTCTGTTAGAATGGAACCACTTCAGATCTAATAGAAACATTCTTAGGAAGCAGACCTGGATACTTCCTTAGCACTTCCTGCCTCACAAAATGTAGAAGGAAACTTGAGGATCACACGTGTGGCCGTTCCCACCCCGCACTTCCTCTCAACAGCCTTAGAATACTTCTTGCCCTTTCGTACTCCCAGATGCTTTCTTCAGCTTATGTCATCACTGCATGAATTGGGGCCCCACACGAGTCTCCCCACCCCCATCTCCCCGCCCTCCCAACCCCACTGGGCTCCCACACTGGCCTACAAAATCACAGACAGCTTTGGGTCACTTGTGTGCTTACAGCTATCACCCAGCTTGCCCCTCAGATGGCCTCCTGTGGAGAAGGGCTCAAGCCCCAGGCCTCCCTCGCTCTTTATGAAAGGAGCTACTCCTCATGCATCTCTCTTATACTCTGGAGCTTTGGTCAAAGATTTCACTGAAAGAAAAAAAAAAAAAAAAAAAAAAGTTAGTTTAAAAAAAAAAAAATCAATTCCCAATTCCTTATTGTAGCACAGCAGTCCATCCACGAGAGCTCCATCCTCTCCGGGAGCCTCACCTCCTAGCAGTCCTCCTGCTCTACCCTCTGTTCCAAGCCCTCAGAGCCTCTTGAGAGGCTTCTAGATACCAGCTGTGATGATTAATTTTTACTATTAACTGAAATGGATTGAGATGTGCCTAGAAACTAGGACAGTGTAATTCTGAGCCTGCCTGGCAGAGTGTTCCTGATAGGAATTGGAAGAGGGGGGCAGGAAATGGGGTGAGGAGACCCACCCTCAATGTAGGGAGACACTATCCAATATGGAACAAATGAGAAAGAAGGAAGATGCCCGCTCACTCCTTCCTGCTCCTCCTCCTCCTGCTCCTCTTCCTGCTCCTCCTTTCTCTCTCTCTCTCTGTGTCTGTTTCTGTCTCTCTGCCTCTGTCTGTCTCTGTCTCTCCATCTCTCTGTCTGTCCCTCCCTCCCTCCCTCCCTCCCTCCTTACCTCTCCCTCTCTCTCCCTCTCTTTTTCAGGTTCCCTGAGGTTATGAGCTTTTCTTCACCACCACGCTCTTTTGCCAACTTGCTTCTGCCTTGCCACAGTCCTAAAATCCATGGAGCCAGCTGGCCCAGAGCTGAAACCATGAGCCAAAGTAAGCTTGCATTCTGTTAAGCATTATTCTCAGGTATTTTGTCACAGCACTATGGCCAAAAACTGAGTAACGCACTAGGGTCCCCATTGTTAAGGCTGCCCTCCTGATCCTCATGTCCTAAGTAACTCTGATTCTCAAAAACAGAGTTCATCCACCACTTCCTCAACGGACCTTCTACTTTCTCAGCTGATTATTTGCATCTCAGCGCTCTCCTACTGTTTCAGTGCTGGTTTTCATTGAAATCTCGTGCATTGCATTTTTGTCTTTCTTCCTGGGACCATTTATTAATCTTATTAATGTATCATTGACATTGGGAAGTTTTTCTGACACATGGTGGACCTTTCTTAAATTAATTAACACTCTCATATTATGTTCCACTAAATCTTTATCGCAGTAATTTTAGTGCCTATTTATGGACCTTCTTAAATTAAACTTAAAATTAGGGCAGGTGATATAGCTTAGCAGTAGAGCACTTGCCTAGCATGTACAGCCTCTGGTTCAACCCTTAGCACTGCAAAAATACAATTAATTAAATAAAAACAGATAATCACACACATACAAAAATTCATTTATAATCCAATAGAAAGGAGGAAGAATGTAGCAGCCATGACCAAAACAGAGCCACGCGTGAGTAACTGAATCTCAGCTAAGCATTCTGAGTGTTGCAAAGATATTCTCTTTGTTCACACTTGGAAACACCCAGGAGTTTATTAGTACCAGAGTAGATTTGTTTGGGAGGCTAAAACTAAGATTTTCTATTTTTTATATAGGTGAGCCTCACTAATTCAGACTGAAAGATAAGACTAAATTAATAAAATTTCATATTATAGAATTTTTTTTTTTGCGGGATCGGGGTTTGAACTCACGACCTTGCACTTGCTGGGCAGGCACTTGTGCCATGGAGCTATGTCCCCGGCCTCTCATATTATAGAATTTTGAAATGTAGTACTTTTAAAAATACTACAGATAGTTTATAGAAATACACAAATATTTAAAATGTATCAATGAGAATAAATATTTGTACTAATAAGTGTTTAGGCAAGATATCATGTCTGCATCGTGTCTTCTGGATAATATTATGAAGACAATAATATATGGTATATTAATTATCATAACTTTCCTACTAATGTGTTTTGAAATTGTTTCATTGCTGCTTCTTTCCCATTAAAATTAATTTTAAACATAATAAAATATACACAACTGTCACTTACAAATTAGTTTTTCACTTAAGAAATAAAGTGAATATCATTTGCTTTTAATATTAATTCCATAAAAATCTTATTTTTCACAAGTAGGCCAAAGGAAAACTTCATGGTATCCATTCCAATGATAATAATTCAGAACTAGACTCACAGGAACTGCAAAGACTTTAAATACTATGGTGCTACTTCAGCAAACAAGCATGCACACATAGCACCAACACAGCAACAGAGGGCTGCACTAGGAAGAGGAGGCTGCTCTGTGCTCGCTACTTGTTTCCAAATTTTATCCATGGTGAATTTAGCCAGCTTTCCATAGTCCACAAAACTTCAGGCTGGCTTAAGTTTCCTGCTTCCTTCTTTGGCAAGGCCATTCCAGGCCTCCTCAAGAGATGTATTCTGACTTAGAGGTAAAGGAAATATCCGATCCAAGCCACTTCGCATCCATCACACCAGGCACCAAACAAAAGCAGCTTAGCTTTTCAAAGACTGAATATCTTAACCATAGCCACTTGAGTAAAAAGGGAAGACTAGTCCCCAGGATGGCCAAGTTAAATAAGGCAGAATTAGAGCTAAATTGACCGCCTCATCTAGTGTTCATAAAAATGCATGAAGAGGTTCTGAGTCAAAGAAAATAAATTTAAAATGTGTAATACCGGTTAACATCCAGTGGATCTGTGTGCCTTGGAAAAGGATTATGTGCCTCATTGTTGCTGTGAAAAGCATTTCTCAGTGCAGGCTGTGTTTGGGCTGCTTGTGGAGGTACAGCCAGGATAATTCTGCAATTCCAGAAGACAGCTCCTCAGGAACCTTTCCACTTGGAACATTTTCCTCTCAGAGAGAAGAGGGAAAGGCTTCACAGAGATGTCTTAAGGGCCGTCATGCAATCCAAGTGACTTTCAGGGAGAGAAACAGCAGGATTGCGGCTCTACTATCATCAGACGCTCATCTCAGACATGGAGACGCAAAACTGTTGAAAGGGAGAGACAGGTGCCGTAGGTCCGAGCGGCTGGTGGAATTTCCGGCCATAGGAAGCAGGGCTGCTAATGTGAAGTGGAGATGGAGTTGCATTTAGGGGAGAGGGCTGGTTTTCTCGCAACTGCAGGTAGCTGTGTAAGTAAACGTCTTCTTGATACTGCTGCCAATGGTCCTTTGTCTGAGAACCATCTTCAGGCAACAGTAGGACCCCATGGCATGCGTCCACGAGCATTGTGTGCACACAACACAATATGAATAGTGCCACCTGGAGCATTGTGTTCCAGAATCCCTGCTCTCCAACCCTCTAGGGACCATTAGACTCTTCTGCCGCTGCTGCACTGGAGGTGAAGCTTTGGCTATACTGGATCAATTAAAGAATGGTAGGCTCTCTTTTAGGAATTGAGAATTGAAATTGAAAAAATGTCCAATTAACCTAGCCTGTTGTCATATACAAAGACAAGCTACACATTAGTACTCTGAAGCAGGGTGGTTATTGTTCTTAATGGATAAGAAGGGCAAGAATCTTATACTTGAGGATAAATATGCTACAGAGGAAAAAGAACATAAGCAATAATCAGAGAAAAGTAGGAGGAAGGGAAAGGGAGGCACCCTACCGTGGCTTCTGACAACTCTTCTCTTCTTGGCTACAGACCTTTCTGGAAGTCCAGCTGCATTTCCATTCTTAGGTTCCATGAGAGATCTCCATCGTGAAGACATATCTGTTGCCCAAATGCTTATAAAGCAGTGATGGCTACCAGCAATCTAAGAGTCCTAACAAAGTTATTAAATGAAATAATAATTTCTGGAAAATTATTTCCCTGAGAGTAAGGCTTCCTTTTTAGTAATTCATGCAAGGCCCAGGTAGGTTATATCAACCAAGCTAGTTTTTATATGTATCTATTCATTTTTTTGAAATTTCTGAACTTAATTGAAATTATAGCACATTTCCAAAAAAAAAGAGAACCTTTTGCATAAGAAATTTGAATAAAATCATTCCAAGATACATAAAAATGAAATTGTCCAAAAGTAATTGTAAAGAACAATGATCATCAAAGCAAATATATACACACAAAAAAAATTAGCTATGGAAGAGCAAAATTAAATAGCATCTTATTGTACATTAGAAGAAAAAAAAGAGTAAGTGTGGAATAAACTAGACTAATTAATTCAAATGACTGAAAGAGAAAAAAAGACCTGTCGTGTGTGTAAAAGATAAGGAAGAAGTAATATAGTCAATGGAAAATGGAAATGTATTTTTTAAAGTTTCTAATACTAGGACAAAATATCATGTCTTCTAAGTAGATTGTAAGTCAAAGATACAGTATAAATCTTAGAACAAAAAGTAAGATTAAAGAATATTCAGAAAATTAATTACATATTAATTCAAAATTAAATATTTCAAAACAATTCAACTAAAAAAAGTTTTCATAACAGTAAAGAATCACTAAGAATAAAACATAACATAAACACTGGAATGCAGATATATGACCAGCACTTCTAACAGTATGGGGATAGGATATCACACAAAGTTCTAGTATATCATGGACATAGATAGTGTCCATGATACTTACTGGTGGCCAGGTGTCACTTGTGGGACTGAGCTACTGCTATTTCCTTGATATCTATCCTGTAGATCTGGACAGAATCATGATGCATAGGGTTTAGGAGAAGTCCATTTGTAGAGTATGCTGATGGAAATATTTTGCTGCTGTACACAAAAGAATAATTTAAAGACTGCTTTTATATATTTCTTTTTCTCCTGTGTTTAATTGTTCGCCCTATGTGGTGGGTTCTTTCCTTTCCCCTTGATGGAGTTGTGGTCATTTTGATCCCTCCCTAGAATGTCTTTTAGTAGTCTGTACAGTGTTGGCTTTGTCATCATGAAATTCATTAGTTGTTCCTTGTTATGAAGTATTTCACTTTTTCCATTGAACTTGAAAGACAGTTTTGTGGGGTATAGCAGTCTAGGCTCGAATTTGTTTTCTTAGGGCTGAGGGGATAGCTCAGTAGAATACGTGCTTGCCTGACAAGGGCAAGGTCCTGAGTTCAATCTCCAGTGCCGGGAAAAAAAGAGTGGAATTTGTTTTCTTGCAAGACTTGAAGTACTTTGCTCCATGTTCTTCTTGACTTGATGGTGTGTGAAGAGAAATCTGCCTTCATTCTGACTGATTTTCTTTTAAATGTGATTTGTTTCTTTTTTTTCTAGCTGCTTTTAGTATACTGCTCCTGTGCTGAATTTCTGGGATCTTGATTATTACATATCTGGGTATGTTTTTAATTGGGTTGATGTCATTTAGAGTTCTATATGCTTCTGTTAAGTGAATGTCAGATTGTTTTCCCATATTTGGAAAGTTTTCTGCTATTACTTCTGTCCATTTTCTTTTTATGTCGTTTGTATTGACTCCTTCTTTCTCGTTGATGCCTTTGAATTTCATATTGTTCATCTTTGCATTTCCTTGCAGGTGTTGAATTATTTTTTCCTGCATTCTACTTGTTTTTAAGAGATTTTTTTCTTACCTTTACACTAACTGCAATGGTATCTTCAAGGTCTGAAAATCTATTTTCACTTTTATTCATATGGTTTTGTCACCTTGTGATTGAGTTTTTAATTCCCTGTATTGTCCTTTGAATTTGTTATATACATTCTATTTCTTTCCTGTATTGCCTATTCATGGATTCCATCATTTTTCTCTTCTCCTCTATTTTTTATCAGTGTCTTCTTTACGAGCATTTAGTACTTCTTGCATTGTAGTTATCATTTCTTTTTTTTTTTTTACTTCAGAAATTATTTCTGATCTGACTTCCTCTATACCTTTTTGCAGTTGTTTCTTTACTTGGGACACTATCATCTCAGAGGTTTCAGGTGTGTAATTTCCAATTTCTTCTACGCTATTGTGTCTCTCTAGAATTTGTTCTCAGTGGCTCAGGGCCTGAAAATGGATCTTAATCCTTCTCTTTGTCATTTTGTATAAGCCTGTCTTCTGACCTTTGGTGTGGAGCTTTGGTAGAGTTCTGACCTTAGCTCCAGGTCCAGATCTACCAAGCTCAAACTCATCCAGGTGGGTGTGGCTTGGGTCTGGCTGCTGTGCTCTACTTCTTCCTGCTGTAGCCCTTGGAGATGAACCTGCTGAACTACTCTGCCAAGATGTTTTGTTTCTGGATCAGCTGAATGGGTCTTGCCTCTATCCTCTCTGCAAGGAGTTCTGCTGCAGGGCTCTACACTGGACTTGCCAGACCTGGGCTCTGGGTCAAATGAGGACTCGGTGGGTCCCAGGGCCATCTCACTCACATGCCAGGCCTCAGTTCTGGATCAAATCTATCTATTCATTTTTAAAGTCCCCTAAGAGCAGTAAAAGTCACTGGGTAGTCCAGCTACCTAGTTAATATTTCTTCCTGTGGTTGAGTTCTGTAAATACAATCTGAGTGCTAACTGCCACACTTCCAGATTCTTTTATGTTAGCTCTTATCTAAGAGGATTTTGAGAGTAAATATCAACCAACCTTTCTGTGAATGATAATTCAAGTTTGAACATAGATTGTGGTAGAAATTTGAAGCCTACTAGGTTGGTGTAACTCTCTAACTTGATGAAGGAGGAATTTGAAGACCACAAGCGCTACATGCTTTGCCCCCAGGGTCACGGATCTAACTGTGACTGATCAAGGAAGACACCCAGATTGCAAACTGTTCCAAAATCAACTTTCTTCCTAGAGAAATGTTAAAGACAAAGCCAGTCACTTTCTGGTCATTAATTTTAACTTCCCAGCTACATGATCTGGATAGTTTCTAACTCTGAGACACTTTTACAAGTAAACTCCTGGCAAATAATTAAATGACTTCTCTGTTTAATTGCTGGCTCAGTAGTGTATGGTAAGAGCACTGGGATTTTAAGACAATCTTGACAATTTTATATGTGTCAGAGGAAAGGGAATCTTCTGAATTTTGAGTTTATAGATCTTCTGAAAGGAATATGCAGTCAAGATGCCAGTCAAATTTCAGAAATGTACATACTACATGAAGTTAAAATTTTTCTAAACTAAAAAGAGAATGAGAAAAAGTATATACACTTAACTATGTATTAATAGTGTGTTTGTAGTCATAACCATGTCAGTTTTGGGAATGAGGGGCCAGTGAAATGTTTCAGCAGTCTAAAGTGTCTGTTTAGGCAAGCTTAGGCAACCGCAGGGCCCGAGGTTCAACCCCTGGCACCACATGCCATGCCAGCCCCACCCCCAGAGCAGGCTGAGCCAGCCATAATATATATATATATATATATATATATATATATATATATATATATATGGAATGAATTATAAGGGGACATGGTTCTTATAACCATTTAATATAATGCAAGTTTCAGTTATACTTTAGAAGCACATGTGTAAGATTACCTAATCCTGTTAAGTCTTTAATGCTTCTCTAACATTGCATTATTTAAAAAAAAAAAAAAAAAGTCCTGGGTAGCTAAATCTGGTATGCTTCTTTTAGAAAAGAGTCTGAGTCGTTTGGACTCAATTAAAATTCCCTTCCTTCCAAATCATAAAGTGAAAAGTGAAGCAGATACAGTAGTGTCACTAGCAATAGCGCTGCCATGCGTGTGCAACACTGGGTGTTAAGTGGACAGTGACTACCCACAGAAGACAGCTACTTCAAGTTCATCATTGGTGGCTCTGCCTCAGGGGGAAAACTAAGATTTTCTAGCACGAAGATGAAGTAGAATAAAAATATTCAAGATAATGGCAGCATGATGGAAAAGGGAAATGCTCTGACTCTAGAATGTATATCCTTAAAACAAATAGAAAAGATGTTGTTAAGAAATCATTCAATAAATAAGAAATTATCGCCCCAACATTACAACTAGAATACTGTAAATAACAGCATGACCTTATGTACACCATCTACCAGTATTTTAAATGGTATACACACTGGATTTTAGTCTTCAACCAGGTCCTTGTCATAATGTAAACTAGGAAATGAGTACAAGACGAACTGATAAAAGCTTTCTTTTGAGCAGCTTCTCTCTATAACACAGTCCTGACAAATGAATATTCAGTGATGCTATCCCAGGGGCTGTCTGGTATCCACTGTACAATGAGAAGAACACCTTCCAATGAACTGACGAATTCCAGCCTTTCTTGCTTTCCAAGGTGGGGGCAGGTGGAAGGTTGTGGGCTCTTCTACCTGCACCAGCCGGGCCGTATGACTAGTGGCTCAGTAAACAAGCCATCCTTTTACCTCTGTTCTTCCTTACTGTCCTTTCTTCTGGCCCTGAAACCTCCCTAACCCCACCAAATCTCTCTGTCTTTCTGTCTCTGTCTGATTCTCTGTCTCTGTCTCTGTCTCTGTCTCTCTCTCTCTCTCTCTCTCTCTCTTTCTCTCTTTCTGACACACCACACACATCACTTATCCCTTATACCTCAGGGCTCAGCTCAGTTGCTGCCTTTTTCAGGAGCTCCTCAGCACCTTGATCCTGGGTTAGAGTCCCTCCCAGGTCAGCCAGCACTAATCTCTGTGTATCAATCAGCTCACGTGTTAGACATTAGCAACCAAAGAATCTCAATGGAGTGTTATAAGAAGCATTTATTCCTCACTGGCCCATATACAAATTGGCTGGGGCAGCCATAGAAAGTGTGCTATAGAACAGCATTATTTTAGGGAAATGAGGGATTGAGACCAATAATTCAGACTCCCTCCCCTATATTGATAGCATTTATCACAGCATATTGTCATTATCTGTATAAGCTTTCTCTATAGACTATTACTTTCTTTTTTTTTTTTTAATTTATTTATTTATTTATTTTCTTGTTTCAGAATCATTGTTTGCTTATTCACTCATTTTTATGGCTGACTCAGCCTGCCCTGAGGGCAGGGTTGGCGCAGCATGTGGTGCCGGGGATCGAACCATGGTCCCTGAAGCCACCCAAGCTTTCCCAAGCAGGCGCTTTAGACCACTGAGCCATCCCGCTGGGCCCCCGATAGACTATTACTTTCTTTTCAAATTTTTTAAAAATTTTATTTGTTTTCAACTGATATACAACGGTTACCTTCCTCACAATGAGAACTATGTATTTTCATCTTTGAACTATATTTTCAATCTGATATACAACTTAAAACACTTGAACGAATGAATGAATGAATGAGGGAATGAATGAATGAATGAATGAATGAATGAATGAATGAATGAATTGGAGACAAGCAGTACTATACCAGGTCCTGTTTTTGGTCCTTCATAATGCCTGGCCTGTATGCCTATTCAGTATTCCTGCTATAGTTACCAAAATGAGAACAAAAATAGTATGGCTAAGACGTGGTTCCCACTGGGGTGGAGAGTGAGGAAAAAGAAAGCACCTGCATTATAAGTGACCTATTTTGGCCTGTGGCCTAGATCACCAGTGGTGTCCTTGTCAGAAAGAGACTATGTCTATCCTACTTGGGGCCTGAAATCCCAGTATCTCAGGCCAAGATGGTGGCCCTCTAAAAGACATTTCCAAAAATTATTCCAGAATCCTATCTGCAGCTCAGTAATTTGATTTAGAGCAAACAGGAAATGGAACACATTTCTAAGCAAATATTTCCCTGATTACTTGCACATGCAAATTCATGCACTAAGTTTAGAAGTGTAATTAAGCATCTAGTTATTTTTGAGCCCATACTCACAGGCCAGATCAGATGCCAAGAAAATTCATGTGGTTGGCTTATTTTTATGTATTCACTTGTATTCTCAACTCTCTGTTCTCACCTAGAAAATAACACACTGGCTTGGAGACTTTAGTAACCCAGTTGTGGTTCCAAGTACAAGGTGAATCAAGGGCATGCTAAATATTGTATTAGAAATACACCTGGCCAGAATGCTGCTTCTCTGGACAGAAAAATGCATGACAATGGTACCCTCATACAGACCAGGAAACAAAGCCAAAGTTAGTGTCATCCTCTGCAGTTATCATTTTTATAATGAAAGTTCAGTGGTCACTTGGCCAAAGTCAATACTGGCTTCCCATGTTACAGTTAGATAATTTGTACTTTCATGAGCCATAGGAAGACTTAACTCATTAGTTCTTTTCTGTGCCAAATGACATGCTCAAAGATCTATTTTACACATGCAACACAGATGAGGAGTTTGGAAAGTTTCTTGTGTTGTTACACTTTGCAAACAGATGGCATCAATTCCTCATCTCCTAGTCACAGTGGTCCATGTGCAAAAATCTTTTTGCATTTCCTAACATCATCATTTGCTTAAGATTTTCTCTAGAGAGCTCTCACTTAACACTGTCAGCACGAGCAGGTATTTTGCAGGGAGAACCCTGGGACTGCACATGGTCCTCCATGTGTACTGAGGGTCTGCTTGGCCCTGACTTCCTACACCAACATTATGGGGAAACACTTCTTTGATGGGCTGCACCAGGAAGCTAAGAGCACATCTCATGCTGTCTACTGTTCTCTTTGCTTCTCCCACGTTTTCCCCTGGTGTAAGCTCCCATAGACTGTGATTCCAGAGCCTATTTTTGCCACATAGTTGTATCAGCTTTTGTCACTGTGTCAAAATCCCTAGCATCATCAGTTCATGGGAGGAAGGACTTATTGTTTGATGTTGGTTTCAGGGTTGCATTCTACAATTGGCTGGCTCTGTTGCTTTCAGGCCTGGGGTAAGGCAGAAACATAATGGTGAAAGGACATGGAGCATGTAAGTTGCTTACCTCATGGCAGACAGGAAGCAGAGAGAGTGGGAGCCAAAGAGGAATGGGCAGAGGTCAAACTCGGTCTGCAAGGTTGTGCCCCACCTTCTAATTTTCCATTATTTCTAATAACGCCATCCAATTATGATCTCATCAATTTACTAGTCATCTGATGAAATTAGAACCTTTGTAATCCAATCATCTCTAAATATGGCTACATGGGGATCAAGCCCTTGATGTAAGTCTTTGTGGAAAGACATTTCATTTAGACTAAAACTATGGGCCGGGCATGGTGGTGCATGCCTGTAATCCCAGCACTTGGGAGGCTGAGGTAGGAGGATCAGTGCGAGTTCGAGACCAGCCTGGGCTACAAAAGTGAGCTCAAGGCCAGCCTGAACTGCATAGCAAGACCCTTTCTCAAAAAGACAAAAAAAAAAAAAAAAAAAAAGACTAAAACTATGGAAAAAGAGGTCCTCCATTTTTAAGCAATTGTAGGCCCTATGAAATATACTTGGGCTACCTTTGTTATTGTTATTGTTTTGTAACAAGGTCTTGCTATGTAGTTCACTCTGATCTTGAACTCACTGTGTAGGCTAGGCTAGCATTGAATTTGTGGTACTCCTTCTGCCTCAGCCTCTCAGGGGCTGATATTACAGGCATACTGCATTATGCCAGGAGGAGCTAATTTTTCTTAATACCATTGTGTGAGAACATATCACATACCACATACTAAGCTTTCAAACTAGTATACTTGCACCTCAAGAACAACTCTAATAACCCTGCAAGCTACACTTTATTATCTCTACTTGACAGCTGAAGTTAAGCAACATTTATAAGTCCCAAGTAAATAGGAAAACGGAGATTTTTTAAACCCATGCCAATCTGACTTCAAATCCCAGTAATTAACCAGTTTATCCAAGCTTCTTTTGTCCCCATATATGTACAAACTTATGAGTAATGTCTTCCTTCTCAAACACTTGATTTCTTCATTGAGAAATATCAGTGCCTCTGAAAAAGCAGTGAGTTTGTCTTGGCTGATGCTACTTTCTCAATACTCACTTTCCGACTGAATATCAAAACTAAAATCGCAAATCACTCTTAACTTCTAAGTCCATCCTAGGTAACAACAGTGCAACCATGTTGAAATCTTACATTGTCTTATCCACCGCATTTTTATCAGGCAGAAATGAGTAATGTGGGAGGCCAAGGTTGTAATCATCATATTGTAAAACACATGCAGCTCAAAAACGTCAAGTGGTGTGCTAAGCCTTCGGAGAATTATTCATAGTGGTTTGGAAATAACACCACAAGTGGAAAAGCATAAATTCCATAACTTTCCAAAGCGTGACCTTATTTCAAACAAGAAAGCTCTGGGCTCAGTTGTCATGATCACATCCGTGTCTGCCGTGGCACCTCCTTGACATAAAGATTTCTTAAGATTCCAAAGGCAGGGAAAAAGGACATACAAAAGCTTGGCCGTATATCAACTTATGCACTCAGAAGATTTACCAAGAGAAAGCGGATAGAGACTACTCTTCCAAAAGCCTCTGGGGTTTCCTGTGCACTTGTAGTCTATCCGTGTATGATAAAGAATACAAGCTAATTATATCCCTTTCTTGGATAAAAGTTGCATGATGGCAGTGTATGTATACCTTTCTTAATCATGATAGCCCTAGGTCTAAAAAAGAGGTATTGGCATAGCACAAGCAGCCCATAACTATTTGTTGGATAAAAAATTATGAAAAATCAGACTGCAGAGACATCTCAGTGGCTTAAGCACCTTCCTGAAAAGATTAAGGTCCCTATTTTGTTCCCCAGTATCATGAAAAAAGAAAAAATTCTGTATTTATTTCTTATAAATGAGCTAAATTATGAGAAATACCATGTTTACTTGTAGGATGTTTACTGTTATGGTTTGAATGATTTGGGCACTTCTACAATTTATGTTGAAATTTAATCCCCAAAGCAATCAGACTAAGAGGTGAGATTTTAAGAAGGTTATTACATCGTGAGGGCCCAGGGCTTGTGAATACAGTGGTGCCCTTGTAAGAAAAGATTAGGGAAAAACAGACTTTTTAAATGTTCTACCCTAGAAAGACGCTGCTCATCTTATCCAGATGACATAGCTGAAGATGCCATCTTAAAGGCACAGACCAGACTCTTGTGGCACATGCAACTGCTGTATCTTGGTCTTGGACTTCCCGGTCTCCATAACTGTAAGCAATAAATTTATGCTGTGCATAAATTATCAGTCTAAGAGCTTACAGCAGCACAAATGGACTAAAACATTCACCATCTAATACAAGTTCTTCTGATTTTCTTTTATCTTCTAGGCAAACAGAAATTACAGCAATAAATCAGTAGAATTCATACTGAGAACACATGAAATTGAAAATAGTCCAGTTAAGCAAATATTCCCAAGGCCACAGACTCTGACATGCTATCCTGGGCACCCTCTGTGCAGTGATGGGTTTATACATCTTTAGGAAATGATATTTGCTAGGGAACTGGTACAGAATTCCTTCTGTGTCTGATTTTATCAAGAAGAAAGCCCAAGACCACTTACCATTAATCCTATAAGATTCCTGTACTTAAGCCTAAAGAAATATTGATTTTTAATTGTAAGTCAATAAGTATCATCACTTTATCCCCTTTCTAACTTATAGACAATTATAAAATAGATATAGGAGACAAATCAGAAATACCAAAATATCAGCATTCCCAATAATGCTGCTTAGAGAAAGTGATCTAAGCCCAGAACATGCACTTGGTGTATACGTCAATCCCTGTGATTTAGAAAGACCTAACTGGAGGTCACAGATACACTGAGCCACCCTGAACTACTGCCACTCCATGCTAGGGCCAGAGTGCTCTCTGTTCTCTTGAGTGTATGGCCAAGAAAGAAGGCAAACAAAAAGGACAGTCTCTGCAGGAAGGCAGCCGAGGGACAAGAGAGTGAAAAGTGGCTGTGCCACATGTGCCCCAGTTCTGTGGTCCAAATGAGGAGATCAGGCAGCTTGTTTCTCTAATGAGAACTTTCCTACAGGGAAACACAAGCTACAGGGCTTCTCTCCTGCTGAGAGCTCTCTACAGGTGCCGTAGAAGTATAAAACAGGCTGATGAGACCAAAAGAACATGACACTGTTCCTACAGAACATGGCAAAAACTGCTTAATTTATAAATCATTTTGATGAATATGTATTCAATGCCTGCCATGCGTAAGGCACTGTGGCCTTTCCTGGAGTAACCTACAAAATGACACCAATCATGTGACCTTATAGTTAAGCATGATGGCAAATATTGTCAAGTACCATGGCATGTTCTCCTTCAAGCGGTCCTAAAAGTCACTTTGAGTGTCCAGCATTCTAGAAAAAGGCCCTTTCCATTTCCTGACTGGTAGGTCACTGTCAAATACAATATACAAATAAGTTTGCAGTAAGGAAATGAAAGAAAGTCCAAAGGAAATAGAACTGAGATTTTTTAAACCCATGCCAAAATGCCTGCAAATCCCAGTATTTAACCAGTTCATCCAAGTTTCTCTTCTCCTTATGGATAAACAAGGTTATTAATAATGTCTTCCTTCTAAGACACTTGATTTTCTCTTTTTTTTTTACTTTAGGGAACGTTCTACAGGGTGTTCAGGGTCTCACTACTAGATCAGACTCATAGTGATCTGCCAGTTTACAGCCTTCCAAGAGCTGGGATTATAGGTGTGTGCCACCATACCCAATCTCAACTGCCATCTCAACATGTCCTGGGCACGGGGCCAGCACAGCAGGCCTGGGGATCGAACCCCTGGCCACTATGCCTGCTTGCAGGCTTTAATCCACTGAGCGATTTGGCTGGCCCAATTTTCTCACTGTGAAGCATCAGCACCTCTGTCTTAGTTACTTTTCTCTCGTTGCTGGGATGAATACCCGACACTCAAAATGAAGGAACGAAAGGTTTATTAGCTCACAGTTCCTGGAGGTTTCAGTCCCTATTCAGCTGGCCCAAGGCTGAGTGGAACAGGGCAGACAGTATCCAGTTCATGGCGGCGGAACAGCAACAATCACGACAGAGGCAACGGACCAAACAGAGGAGCAGACAGAAACAGCTCCAGTCTGTCTCTCTGTCTCTCTTTAAATTACATCAGGCTCTCTGCCTTAGCCTATTGGCCTCAGGTCACACCTATAATTCCCAACAGTATTCAGACCGATAATCTCATCAGTACGTAAAACACATAATCCCAGTGACTCATGAGCCAAGTCTCAATCTGTAGAAGTCCCTGCCATGATTGCATGAGGCTTTGGGGGGGCAACTAGACATAAACCTCTCAACCTCTCAAAAAGCAATGAATTAAACTTGGTTGATATTATTTTCTAAAGATTCACTTTCCCCCTGAATATCAAAACTAAAATCACACATCACTGTTGGCTTCTAAGTTCATCCTAGGTAACAATACTATAACCATGTTGAAATCTTACACTGTCTTATCCACAGCTTTTTATTATTTCATCACTAGGAAAATGGATAAACATATGCTGATATATTCAGAAGGTGAAATGTTACTCAGAAATTTTTAAGAATATGTTGAGGAGGACCAGTGAGATATCTCAGCAGACTAAATATCTGCTTAGTCAAGCACAGGGAGCAGCATTTGATCCCCAGTACCACATGCCACACCAGCTCCATCCCTGGACAGGCTGAGCTGGCTACTGAGACTAGGCGTGATACCGTGTAATCCCAGTGCTGGGGAGGTTGAAAACAAGAGGATCATTGAGTCTGAGCTGTATAGTGAGACCCTATAACAAATACATAAAAATAAATACATAAATAAATAAATGAAATTTTTAAAACTATGTTGAGGCAGCAACATGGATAAAACTTTAGACCTCCAAGTATGCTAAGGGGAAGAAGCTGGAAATAAAAGTGTATACACTATTATATGTTTCTACCCATAGACTGGTGGAAGACTCAAAATAGACAAAATTGATTAACAGTAAAAAATACATAAAGAACAACTGCCTCTTACTTGGTATAGTCAGTTGTCATGATATAGTAAACTGGTTTTTTTTTTTTTAAGAATTTTTTTTCTTGTTTCAGAACTTTTGTTTGTTTATTTATTTATTTTAATGGCCGGCTCAGCCTGCCCTGAGGGCAGGGCTGGTGCAGCATGTGGTGCCAGCGATCAAATCGCGGTCCCTGCAGCCGCCCAAGCTTTCCTAGGCAGGCGCTTTAGACAACTGAGCCATCCTGCTGGGCCATAAACTATTAACTCATTAACTGAACTGTTAAAACTTTTTATGATTACATGTAAATTACAGCAAAGAAAACTGCATCTAGTGGGAGTTAGATACTTTGCTATATATGTATATGTTTAAATTCATTTATCCAACAAGCATTTGTCAATAATTCATGTGCCCAGCACCATGCTAATCTCTAGGAATACTAGACTTTCTAAAACATGTTCCTAGCCCTGAAGAATGCATGGATTCTGGGAATAGGAGGTAGCATGAGGAATTCCAAAATGTTGGAACAAGTGCTTTCATGAAGATATAAACTAAGGCTGTGCTCAGGATCAGAGAGTGGAGAGAGATGTTACAGAATAAAGGCCAGCCGTGGCCATACATGCATGCAATAGCAGCTCTTCCAAAAGTTAAAGAAGAGAATTACAAGTTTGAGGTCAATCTGGATAACTTAGTGGGACCCTGCATTAGTCTGTTTTCTCTTATTGGAACCAAAATAAATAGTTTAAAGCAGAAAAGGATGATACTGGATCACAGTGGCAGGAGGTTCAGTCAATGGTTGGCTGGCTTGGTGAGGCCAAAACATCATAGCAGGAGAAGGCTGCTCAACTTGGGGAATCCTGGAGGTAGAAAGAAAGAAGATCCCTAGAGGATGGAGCCAAGAACCGGATCTAATCTCCAAGGCCATGCCCCATGGGCACTCAGACCCTCTCGGAAGTGCACTTTGCTCACCTTCCAGGCATCTCTTAAGACAATCAAGTGGATGTTCAACATTAACCATCATAGAGCCTGCACCCTGTCTCAAAATATAAATGAATTAATGGTTGGAGGTATAATGCAGCACTCCCTAGATTTAATCCTCAATGTTACAAAAAAAAAAAACAGTGGGGAATATTAGAGAAGAGGATAATGGTCTCTTGCATGACAATGGTGGCTATATCTCTGCTTGGGAAAGGGCAGAATATTGCCCTTTATTCTTGCTCTTTGGAAAGCAGGGTGATATTTTGGCAGAAGTAAGGATGCTGAATCACAGCTCCCCAGAACTCCAGCGTGAACTGCTCTTCACAAAGACTCACTGGAGAGACCTTTGCATCTCAAGAATACAGAAAGCTTCAAGCATTTCCTGAGTAATAGGTTTAGAGAGAGGAGGGTCTCTCAAGCTGGTGTCTCATGCCAGCCTACACAGCCACCTACAAAACAACCCGCAGGAAGTGGTTTGCTGGTCATATCCCTTGGATCTTGACAGTCTGAAAGGCATCTAAAAATTGTCTAGGAAAACCACAGCCAAGATTCCACCACTTGAAATATGTGTGGGTGGGCTCATGCATCTCTCTGTCTTCCTTTGCTCCCCTGAGCTCCCCCCAAATCCTGGGTCTATTCAAAAGAGAAAGTTCAGGCCCAAGTCCAGGTTGCTTTCAGGTGATGTAGAGGGGAGCACCTGCCTGCAAGTCTCTATCTGGGGATCCGGGGAGCCTTCCTCTGAGTATCTTCAGGGTCTCCCTCAAGTCCCAGTTTGTGCAGGATTTCAACTATGACTCTCGGCGGATGGACCACCCAGAGAGAAGTGGCTACGGGGGAAGCGCCAACAGGTCCTTTCCAACCACAACCATATCGGTTTCCTATGGCTGCTGTAACAAGTTACCACAAACTTAGTGCCTTAAGAAAACACAAACTTATTACTCCCCAGTTCTTGAGGTCAATATTCTGAAAGAATCTACAGGGCTGTGCTCTTTCTGGAGACTCTAAGAAGAATCTGAATAATAACCTCAGAATTCTTTCCAGCTTTTAAAAGGAAGCCTACATCTTTTAATTTATGCCCTCTTTCCTTTATTTTCAAAGCCAGCATCTTCTGACTTCTCATCACACCACCTCTGTTTGGCTCTGACTTCTTCCATGTTCCTCTTATAATTGTCTTGGATTTACACTGAGTCCATCAAGATTGTCTAAAATAATCTCAAGATCCTACCCTTGAACACATTTGTAAAATTTCCCTTGCTATAAAAGAACATTCATAGGTTCTAAGGCTTAGGATAGGAACATCTTTGAGGGAAGGGGCTATTGTTTGGCCTACTACAACACTCCAAACTAGTCTCAACTCAGGAAAATAATAACAGCAATACATCCAGTTATTAAGTGTTTTGTGATTATAAAATAGATATGAAAAAATATGATTATCTATAAAAAGATCATTTTGTATAGATATGTATTCATATATTAAATTCAAAGATTATATACACTCAGATAAATTTTGGGCTTGTTTGTTTGTTTATTTATTTGGCATAAGGTCTCACTACACAGCTTGGACTCATAGCGATCCTCCTGCCTCAGCTTCCCCAGCACTGGGATTACACGCATGTGCTACCACACCCAGTTATGGAGTGGCACAGCACGCCTGCGGTTCCTGGGCCAGCATGACATGCGGTACTAGTGATGAAACGTGGGTCCCCGTGCTTGCCAGGCAGCCACTGAGACTGCCACGCTATCTCTGCAGCCTCAAATGAATTTGCTTTCATTATAGCCTTGAAAAATAATTCCATTTTACAAATGAAGGAAACAAGGCCTAAAGAATTAAAAAATCAAAACCCCAAAACCACTCTGTAAAACCCATAGTCAAGATAGGTTTGAGCAAATCCAAGGCCAGTCCTCTTTCCCTTCTATTTCCTTTTTCTGTTTTATGCTCTGGTGAGGAACATACACTGTGAATTATTGTGCATAACATTGCCAGCCTATTTTTTTTTTTCCTCCAAGGTAGGACTGAAGAAGCCCCACTCTGTGGCTTGGAAATCTAAAAACAGATCACGCCTATTAGGCCACATCAACAGAAAATACAAAATTATACACATTTGCTGTAGTTTAGGTCCAAAATGTGTTCCCATAATCTCATTAGTTTGGAAAGCAGTCAGACTGTAGGCTAGGCTTGGGACCACATGTTTGGATGACTCCATTGGTGAGTTCAGTAATTAAGGGTGTCATTAGGGGTAGGAGGCTGGGAGTGGGACATAGAAGAATATCTTCTTGTCCTCAGCCCCTCTTCTCCCTCTCCCCCTCCTTCTCTCCCTCCTCTTCTCTGCTCCTCTCTCTCTTTCTCTCTGTCTCTCTTTTCCATGCTACTGTGGGTTGAGCACTTCTTCTTCTGCCATTTTATTTCCGACTTGGAGACAGTTGAACATGGAGTGCTTTGACTGTAAGTACAAATAAACCTCTCTTTTAAGTTGCAGAATTTTTTGTCCCAGTGAGTAACCTGGAAGTGGCTAAGAGAACTTTCCTCAGTAAGCAAACCTGTCCACTCCTTTTCCAAAGAGTCTTCTTTCCTTTCTTTACCTCCCTTCATGTTTTGCTTTTCCTCATCACTCTCCAATCTCATGGGGGACATATCTCCATGCAACACAATGTGCCACCCTAAAATCTTTCCCTCATTTCTGAAACCTATTTCTTCACAGAAACCACACGTTATTCAAGTATTATAAGGAGAAGTCTAGAAATGCTATAGTGTAGAAATGAAATTTGAGGATTAAAAATAGAAATATTGAGCCCAGCAGGATGGCTCAGTGGTCTAAAGCGCCTGCTTAGGAAAGCTTAGGTGGCTGCAGGGACCGTGGTTTGATTCCCGGCACCACATGCTGCACCAGCCCTGCCCTCAGGGCAGGCTGAGCCGGCCATAAAAATAAATAAATAAGCACACACAAGTTCTGAAACAAGAAAATTAAAAAAAAAATAGAAATATTAATTCACAGTTTAAAATTAAGGTAAAATAGAAACCAGTACCTCATAAAACAAAAAAGAAGATTTGCTTTAACAATATTGTTTGAACACTGTTGTTCTCTTTTCTTCAGGACATTGAGGTATTTTAATGTGTTAATTAAACCAAAGTTAGATTTTAAGAAAATAGAATCCCTTTCTCAGAGACAGTCCTTAGAAAGCAGTTGTTATTGATACTTTCCCAAGAGAGTTTGTTCATCTCCATTTTAGTCAACATTGTTCCCTTTTTTTAACTGATGAATCATGTGTAATATTTTTATTAGTACAAATTTCTAGTGCACAATGTTTGAATTCCTTGTGTGGAGTTGATACTATTAAGCTTTCTGTTGAAAATCAGAATGCAGTGTGTTCCTGATTTTTTATATGCCCCTAGCACTGCTGAATCATGTGCTGTGGGAGTTTGGGGTGATGATGCACAGATTTTTTTTTTTTAAATTACTGCCTCCTCATCACATGGCTCATGAGTATGTACTGATAAGTACAACCCAGGAAAATCTAAATCACAGATGGGCTGGAGAGATAGCTGGGCAGTCTAAGCGTCTGCTTGCCTTTCACAAGATGCAAGTTCGATCCCTGGTACTGTATGCTGTGCCAGCTGTGCCAGGCCCACTGTAACAGCCACCAAAACTGAATGTAGTGGTGGATGCCGGTAATCCCAGCACTGAGAAAGCTGGGACAGGAGGATCATTATGAGTGTGAACTGTGTAGTGAGGCCCTGTATCCCATATACAAATAAAAATTTGAAAAAATGTAAATCACAAATAAGTACATAAAAAAAATGTAGGGCAGTAGTAAGGAGAGGTAGGAGAGATAACTATAAGGAAGCTTGGAGAGCTCTGTCCTAGACCATATATATTGGTCAGGGTTTTACTTAGAGGAACAGAACGGATATAATATAAGGAACGGATATTAACACAAAATATACAGTCTATAAGGAATTATAAGATTGGCTTACAGTAGTCAGCCAGAGTCAGACGAGGAAGTGTGCAGAGGGTGTCTGCATGCTCTGGACTGAATTCTTCAGTCCCGAGGTCTGAGCTTCACTACAGCACTCCATGTATCCATTGGCTGATGGGTCTGCGCTGGAAGACTGAAGCGTCTGTAACGGATGCTGAAGAGTCTGCAACGGATGGCAAAATATCCAAGCTGGAGGCTGGAGGCTGGAGGCTGCGCTGCAAGCCAGATGATGAAGTCCAGGCTGAATGCGAAGACTGAAGCTTCTCCGACAAAGTGAAGTCTTGACTCGTTCCTCAGCCCTTTAAAAAGTCTCTTTGTGCTCAGTCATTCTGACATGGTCCCATTGTGCCGTAGGGTGGAACCAATCGTACCCCAGGATGGGCCCTTGATCCGCTCTAGGGACGAGCCAATCATGTCCTAGGCAGGCCCTGGTCATGCACCAGGGAGGAACCAACTGTACCCCAGGGCCTGGCTCCCACCAACAGGGAACTGGGCTGCTGAGTCATCCAGCCAAGTTGACACAATGTATCAACCACTACACCACGGTAAGTAAGCCACAGTAAGGCCATCTTAGGTGCTTTCTGCTATCAGACAGAGACACCCCTTTTCTCAGTCCCCTAACCACTCGTTTCAATAAGATCTTATTCCTCACCACCTTCCTTGGCAAGAGGCCAACTCAGATTTGTACTGATAGCAGTAGAAAATATTCTGGTACCATGATCACAACTGAGCAGTAGTTTAAATTTTTATCTTGAAAAATACTTAAATGTTTGAAATTGGTTTAATGTCAGAGTATGTGGTATGGGATGGGCATTTTTAAAGATTTTTAAAAACCAATCAGATCATTTCAAGAATACCACAGGCATATCATTTGCCATCTACGCATATTTTAATCTATTTAAATTAGTTTTCTTGCATTCATCGGCACCTCTTCAGCTTCTTATCTCGATTGCAGTCAGAAGTTTTGGTTGATATAAAATGCAGATCTGATCACTTCCATTTCTTTGTCTCACACACACAAGCACATTCACATGTGTGCGCACACGCGTGTGCACACACACACACACATTTTTTTGAGACCTTCCAATGCCTTTTCATTTTCGTAGTGCTGATGTCTAAAATCTTTAACATAGCTGATTCACACTGCACGAGCTATGATACATGACCCTGCCTAGCTCTGCCAACTAATTTGTCATCTTTGCATCCTCTAACTTTCTTAATGCTTTTTTGGATAGATCAAAATACTAAGTTTTTCCCCACTGTAGGAATATTGGTTATGTTTAGCCACTGCCTAGAATGTACACTACCCTGACTCCCTACAAACGCCCCCCACCCCCACCCCACACACTATTCACCGAGTTATCTCCTCTCTCAGGTCTCAGTACGAGTCCACATGTACCTTCTAATTGGCCACACCCCATGACACCTGGTGCCTAGCACATAATAGTCATCCCAGGATATTGGTGACAAACACAGGAATGGCAGCAGACTTTTTCACTGATACAGATTAATCCAGAACACACTTCAAATAGAGAGCCATGGTTTTTAGCCAGTGAGTGAACAAGGGAGAGGTGAAGGGTTGAGTTATATGACATAGCTATGCAGGAATGTGAGAGAAAGTCTGCAGCAGACTTAGGTTGGGCAAGAGAGAGGGGCTACTTGAGGTGACAGTCATGCTATGAACTACAGATGGCCCTCTCAGATACTGAAGGGAGGACGAGATGCTTATTGATATCAGCTTAAGAGGTTGTTTAGACATAGGAAAGCAATCAGGAGAAGGTCAGGAAAACAGAAGCAAGCGACATGCAATGAGTTTCCTTGTATGTTGTCCTGAAATTCATAAAGAACTTTTATTAAGGTGTGTATTAATATGGCAAGATAACCCTGGAAAGTACAAATGATGAAAGTTTTGTTAGACAGGTCTTGCTTTGGCTTACACTTGATCACCCAACACAAAAGCTTAATTATGAGGCATAAAATGGAGAGCTAGATTAGTACGATGAGCTGTAAGAGTCTTAAATCAACAGCCCTCAACATTGCCAGTTTCACCGGTAACCCACTGCAATTATGAAACATTGGACTATATATACAACTACTTCCTCCTAGTTCAAAGAGAAGAAAACTTTTTCTTCTCTTCTTCTTCTTTTTTTCCCTTCTTTTCTTCCCCCCCCCCTTTGGAACCAATATTGATTAGAAAATTTGTCACATCTGCACCCTGTGCTCTGTATGACATTTGTGAGAACAACAATATGCAGTGTCTCAACTATTGTAAATGTGTTACTAACATGTTTTGAAACTCTCATATTGTTATCTCTTATTAAAAGTAATAAAAATTAAAATTTAAAAAATACATGGCAAGATCAACTACATTCACAGTAAGTGAAACCCCTGAGGAAAACAACTTGATCTGCAAGAAGTATCCACACTGAAGGCATAAAGCCTTTAGCCAATACTTGAATTCAGCAAATAGGTAAAATATTTTCTAGACTTATAGAATAACTAATCAAGAATTTGAAGAGGCTCCACCTTAACTGATATCATTTATGTAGAGTATATTTTATTAGCTCTGCATAGATTTCAACTGTAGAGAACTGATCAAGAAGAATACGCAAGCACGACTGGCTTCTTCTGAACGGCGAGAGGGATGAAGAGAGAGCTAGGACCTAGAAGATGTGTTAGTGTTTGTTTTACAGATGCCTGAATGTTTCACGACTATCTTGAATTTGTGTGTGACTTTGGTCATTCTAACCAAATAATAGGAATGAAGCCTGTACATAGAATCGACACATTCACCTTAGATGGTGACAGACACTGCATTTGTACATGTGTATTTATGGAGGTCACACAGCAACCACAGCTCTGGTATGTGCAGTATTTACACCTATGAGCATACAGCAGTCCACCAAGAGGTCTCAGAAGTAGCCAGGGCCGGTGAGGAAGGTGAGGAATATATGCCACTTGTCATTCCTTCTTAAAGATGGAGAAACTGACACAAGAAGTGCCTAGATGCCCAGCCCTGGCCAGGAGCTAGTGATCAACAGTGCAAAGGAACCCGGGCTTTCCTATTCTCCGTATTCTCCCCTCTGTACTCTGTCCCTTATTACACTTTGTTCCCAGTGTGGCTGGGAAATCTTAGCATTCTGAAGTTAAAATAAGGAAAAATCTTTGACTGCTGTACTTGAATTGAGCATAAAAATTTCTCATTGTAAACTGTGCTATAATTTGTGCCTTGTGCTACATAAATAGTTTAAAGGTTTCTGGTTATTGCAGAAGAGGAAACTTTACTTCTTTAAAGAGAAGCTGTAGCATCCAAATATCTTTATCTTAGTCACCTTCAGAGTTAATGTCTTAGAAATCCAGCTCTGTTGGGGACACACTGCAGCATTCAGTGTAAGGCCCCTGATTCAGAGACATAAGACAACAAAGCATAGCTCCATTCCACAGACTTGAGTAGCTCCGTTTCTGTTAGATCCTCACCTAGGCACCTAAGCGTCTGCATGACCTACCTCCACTGGCCCCTCCGTCAGCCCTTGAGGTGGTGTATCTGCAAGCATGCCTGTGACAACTCCCTCCTTCTTAAACAGCATGTCACTGCTTCCATGAAGAAGAAGGGCTTCTCTTCCCTCTCCTTGGGCTGGCCTGGCTTTGTGATATGTTTTGGTCAACAGAATCCACCAAAGCTGATCTCCTGCTGGTCTCAGGCCTTGACTACACAGAAGCCAAGTGTCTGACTACTGCTTTCTTGCTTCTAGCTACCATTTGCGAAACTTGGTCTACAGCGTTGATGTAGGGCCATGCCACCGAGGTCTAGGAGGGCCAGAGGCCCTCATAGAAGTCACCCCCAGCTGAGCACAGCCTCACAAGTGATCCCAGATGACAACGCATTTGGCAAATCTGATGAGCCTCTATTCAGTAACTCTCTCGTTTCTTTTAATTCACCTGAATGTCTTCCTCTGACTTCCCAGAACTTCATTCTTCCTAAACCTTTACTCTTACACAGGGCTTGATGACAATATTCCCCAGGATTTGAGTAACACTGTTTCTCTGTTAGATCAAAGTCCCCAGTATTCTCAAAATTAAGGCCATTTGACAGAAGAGAATGCCTCAGACACATGACTTGGAAGATGACAGAAAGAAACAGGCTGGGAAAAGCCAAAGAACAGCATTGTTTTTAAGTGGGGCTGGAACGGGAGGTTGCCATGGGCTTATTTCTCTAGGTTCAGAAACTTGAGAAGAGGATATTGGATGTAGCTCTGCAGTAGGCAAGGCAACCTGTCAAGACAAGGGTGTGGTGAGCACAAAAAGCACCTACTTTTCCAGCTAAGAGAGAAAGTAAATACTCAAACAGAGATGGTACCAGTCATCAACAGAGGTTGAAGTAGTCAGCTGGATTTAGAGAAATCCGGTACGAGATATTAGAGAGCATGGGTTTTAGGAACAAGGAATTCTGGCTTAGAGATAATACAGAAGCATACAGGTGTCAAGGAACTACTTTTAACACATGCCATAGCTTTGAGATCTTTTAAATCACTTCTATTGTTTCTTTGGCTTAGTGGGATAAGCAGAGTAGCTATTATTCTCATTGGGCACATGCAGATGAAGTCAAATTATTTCATTTATTTATTTATTTATTTATTTATTTATTTATTTATTTGTTTGTTTGTTTGTTTGTTTTGTGGAACCAGCCATTGAACTCAGGCCCTTGTGCTTGCCAGGCAAGCGCTTATTCTACTGAGGTATCTCCCCAGCCCCCGAACTCAAGTTATTGAAGATTCTTGCAAACAGGAGAAATGCTGAGATAGTGATAGTGACACAGGGGGACATAGGAGGTCCCTGTGACAGGTGACAGACATTACATGGAAAGCTATGATGCAGGTTTAGGATTTACCTGTTAAAGGCCTGCTATTTTGGATCTTCCTAACATTCATTATTCTGGGCTTAAAAATAATTAAGATGGGCTGTGTACAGGTACCAAATCACCATGGTGAGTGTGATTATTACATACTGCAAGCATATACTAATAAAAGATTTTTTAAAGACTTTAGATTACTTTTTCGTGTTGAACTTAGTAATCAGTTCACTGCCCTTCTACAATATCCATACCAATAACATGCAGGGGGAAAAAAAAGAGGGCTTTAGAATTTAAACCGAATGTGGAAAAACAAATCTCTCTTTTGATCTTATTCTTACAAATGATTTCAAAACCACTGCAGAGTAATAAGTAGAAGTAATTTAATCCCAGCTCTTGGGAGGCTGAAAAACAGGATGGTTGCTATGAGTCCACTTTACATAGTGAGATCCTGTAGATCCTGTACTAAAAATACATTTAAAAAAACAGAATCTCTATGATCTATCCCAATCTACTTCTCCATTCTTACCTCTCTCAAATAGCTGCCTCCCACTGCATGCTTTAATAATACTAAACAACTGGATCTTCATCGTCCTCATCCTTCTAAAAGGTCCTGTCACTTGTTCATGTGGTTTCCCTTGCTGCAAATGCCCTTCCTCCTCTACCCATCCTTGCTCTGTGGCCTTTTGCATGCTAGGCTTTGATCAGTGCCATGCTAGCTAGCAGTCACATCCTCAGTCCTCAGTCCTCATGCTCTGTAACCCTCCCTGTCTTCAACATTGCCTTCTTGGCCGGTATTAACCATGAGAATATGCATCTTTCCCCTTTATCTATTTTCCTGAATGTCATAAACTGAATTTTTTACATTTCTATCTGTGAGTTTAGCGAAGTGACAGGGAGACTTATTAGGTGCTTAATAAATACTAGATGCACACCAAAATAATTTCCACTGAAAATGGATTTTCTTAGCCCCAGTGGTCCTCGGCCATACTGGCTTTCATTTACTCTTACTCATTCCGCACGACAACACCTACTAAATATTTATATCCTATTTATCTAGCATTCCTGACCTTTCTGCTGTTTAGAAATGCTCTAACTTCTTGAAATGTCCCAGATTCAATTTCACTCAGAAACTTCCTTGCATATGAACTATCGCATCTGGCTTGTGCAAAATAACTGACAGAGGTTATCTGAGAAGAAGCCCAACGGGAACGGCCCATGTTCTCATGCAATTTACAATCTGAACTAACTGGGCATATGTGCAGTGTTTGGCAATCCTTTTTCTCAAACCTTTCAGCAAATGTAAATTGATAAAACACAAACAGAACACGTTCTAGAGAACTCAGAAAGGGAAAATGAAACGGTAAGAATCGGACCAATTTAACCCAAACCAGCTGCAGAATATAAAGACTCACTGACCATGAGTGATTTACTGAAGAAAAACAGCATTTCAGCTGAAAGAAATGACACGATCAGAAGAAAGAAGATAAAAGCTCTATTGAGAAAAATTGCAAGCCCATTTGCTTGACTGAACTGCAGAATCTGAGCCAAGGAAGGAAAGGAAGTAGTTAGTATGCCAGATATGCACAAAACAGGCCTATGAAGTTGAGATTAGTCTTTAGGGCCAAACCCACGGTGCTACAGTCTCCAAATCAATTTTCTCTTGCCTTCTTTTTCCAGAGAGGTATTTGGAAACCTATGTGAGATGTGGTAGTCAACATATCTGATTGTTAAAAGAACCAACATCTCCCACAGTGCAATACAAATAGCGAAGCTTTGAGTATAACTGCAGAAAACATAGGAGAATTTAGCAATGGAAGTTTGCCTTTGTTTCTGCTGACTTACTGTGTAATATGATCTCAGATGTGTGAAACACGAACAGCACCATAAACTATGAATTCTTGAAAGGCAGGATTCAGGTTTAATATGAGATAGTTGTTCTACAGTGCACATTCTGAAACACTGGAGGTCTAAAAAATCACATACAAAACTACAACAGGAATTAGGGTGCTAGCTAGGGAACTTAGAGGCTAAGAAACACAGTGGTGAATTGCCTGGGCTTTCTTATCCCCACAAATATGTTGGACTTGGAGGTGAAGAAGCCAACCATCCCCGAATCGCCTATGTGCAGTTCAATACAAAATACAAAAATCAAATCTGAAGTTTCATTCTGTTTTTTTTCCAAAAGATCAGTAAAAGCAGATTTTAGACAAAAATTAAAAATGCAATGTCATTTAAATAAGAAGAGGGGCTGCAGTGATAGCCTCAGGCTCTAAATGCTTGCCTGGCAAGCACAAAGACTCTAGGTCCCCACTATCACATGTCACGTTGGCCCTGTACCATGCCAGTCACTGAAACCAGGTATGGTAGCATATGCCTATAAACCCAGCACTGGGAAGGCTGAGACAGAAGGATCACCATGAGCCTGAGCTGTGTAGTGAGAGTCTGTGCCAAATAAATAAATAAATAAATAAATAAATAAATAGAATAGAATAGAATAAGAAGAAAAAATGCTTCAGTATACATCTAATAAAATATACAGAACACTTATGTGACAGAAACTATAAAATTCTGATAGAAGAAATCAAGAATCTAAGTAAGTAGACAGACATACTGTGTTTGGATTGGAAGACTTAAGGAAATAGGCATACAGTTTTCCACAAATTGGACACACGGATTTAACAGAATTTCCATCAAAATCCCAAGTGGCTTGTTGTTGTTGTTGTTGTTTAGATATGGACAAAGTTACTGTAAAATTTATATGAAAAAGTAAAGTAACAAAATTGCATAACTTTGAAAAGGTAGACTCAATTAGGAAGACTCAGTTCACCCCATTTCTTTCTTTCTTTCTTTCTTTCTTTCTTTCTTTTTTTCAGGACTGGGGCTTGAACTCACAACCTTGCACTTGCCAGGCAGGCACTTGTGCCACAGAGTTATCTCCCCAGCCCCAATTCACCCAATTTCAAACTATGTATTTGAAACAATATGGCACTAACAGACAGAAAGACACATAGATCATGGGAACAGAAATAGACTCAAATATATTCTTTCAAGTACAAAAACAATCTAATCAAGAAATGAGGGCTGGCCATATAGCTCAGTGGATTAAAGTACCTGTTTAGGCAGATGCAGGGACTGAAGTTCAATTCCTGGTGTGCTGTGCCAGCCCTACCTCTGGGGTATGCTGAGATGGCAATTGAGACCAGATATGGTGGCATGCACCTGTAATCTTACCACTTGGGAGGCTGAATCATTACGAGTCCAATTTGTATAGTGAGACCCTGTAGACCCTATACTAAGTACATTTCTTGAAAGAAAGAAATGATACTATTTTAATAAACGGTGCTAGAGCAATTGGACATTGGACAATTGGATCAAAACAAACAAAAACAAATAACTTTGACATGAATCCAAATCATATAGCTCATACAACTCAAAAGGAATCAAAGATTTAAATGTACATATGACAATTTGAGCTGGCTGTAGTGCCACACACTTACAGCCCCAGCACTTAGGTGAGGCAGGAAAACTGCAGCATAATTGAGGCCAGTGTGGGCTACCTCGTGGGTTGAAGGCCAGCCTAAATAGACTGTGACTCTGTCTCAAAAGACAGAAAGAGAGATACAATCCATAAAAAGAAAAAGTTATTGGATAGACTTCTTTAAAACTAAAAATATTTTTCTTGAATTCAAAGATGAAAGAACAAATAGTTGAATGGAAAAAAATATTTTCAAACCATAATAAAGGACTAGAAACTAGAATATAGTAAGAACTTTCAAAATTTTGTCAGCTAATAATAAGAAAATTCAATTAAACATAGACAAAACACATGAGCTATTTCACTGAAAAGAGCATACGATTGGTAATAAATGCACAAAAAGATGGCCAACATCACCGTACATGAGGGAAATGTGAATGAGCCAAAAGACACCACACCTTTCAACATGGATAAAAAATAAAAATAAAAACAATTAGAATACCCAGTGCCAGTCAGTTTGCAGAAACATTGGATCACTCATAGTAATCGTTCAAATTGTGAACTAGAATAACCACAGTGGAAGACATGTCTGTATCACATGACCTGGCAACTGTACCCTTGAACATTTATCTTAGAAAAATGAAGATTTATGTTCAGACAAAAGCCCCAAAACAAATTTTTATAAAAGCGCTATTCATAAAAGCCCCAAACTAGAAACAGCCCGGATGTCATGTGATACATCTCTGCCATGGGTTACAGTGAAGAAAAGTAATAAAATATTGACATACGCACACAACAAGAGGGTCTCTGGGGAGTTAAACTGAGTGAAAAAGGTTAATCCTCAAAGGTTGAATTCTCAATGGCTCCACTCATGTACCTTCTTATAGTGACAAAATGATAGAAGAGGAGAATAGATCAGTGACTACAGGGGTGAAGGGGGAGTGGGAAAGGAGGTGAGCATGGCTATCAAAGAGCCATAGGAGGGATCCTTGGCGTGACAGTATTCTGTATCTTCTTTATATCAACTTCAATGTCCTGACTGCCATATTGCATTGTCATGTTGCAAGATATTACACTCAGGAACCGTGGTAGATGGCACATCTACTTTGCTTCTGTTATTTCATACAACGACATACAATTGCATATGTCAACAATTATCTCTGTTTTAGTTGGGATCCAACCTGTCCCACATTACAGCTCATATATTAAGAAGTAAGATTATTGAGATAGATTGGATCATGAGGATTCTAGTTCCACCACGGAATGAATCCATCAGTGAATTTATAACTGATGACCGTATTGGCAGATAATGGAAACCTAACAACTGGGTCTGAGTTGAGGGGTTTGGATCAGGGAGATCTGACTTCAGAGACTATCTTGGCCTTCTTTCTGTCTTTTTTGGGTCTTCTGGCTTAGAAACGTACTGATGTATGTTGAATCAACACAAGAAACACAGTGGTTTGTTTGTGGTTTTTTTTTTTTTTTTTTTCATTTGCAGGAGGCTCTGATGACATAAAGCAGAGGAAAATGAATGAATGAATTGAAGCAGATATGAGCCATATGGATAAAACTGGAAACCCACACATGAAGACAATTTAGCAGCTAGAATAGGACATCACATGAAGTTGAGACAGAAACCAAAACATATCTGGGTTTCTGTTAAAGTCTAACTAGCATTAAGGAGCACCTGAGTGTGTTGGGAGTCGGGGGAGACGATAGATTGTGTAAATCAGAATTAGCAAAACTGCCGGGCGTGGTGGCTCACGCCTGTAATCCCAGCACTCGGAAGGCTGAGGCAGGAGGATCGGTGCGAGTTCGAGACCAGCCTGGGCTACAAAAGTGAGCTCAAGGCCAGCCTGAACTGCATAGCGAGACCCTGTCTCAAAAAGACAAAAAAAAAAAAAAAAAAAAAATTAGCAAAACTGCAACACAATCAAAGCCAAAGCCCCGGTCTTTCTCCTCACCAACCCTGCTGCCTACTTATATGACGTGGTGAAAGCCATGGCAAAGCCTTATTTTAATTTTATAGCAACAACACTATCTCAGGCTCTGCCTCCTTTTCCCACATCCAAAATTGTTAACTCCTACTCTTTGACTACATCATCTCAAAAATAAATCCTTGGAGGCCTCCACAGTTTCTAAAAAATTCCACAGTGTAACACACTCACCAGAGCAAGCCCTTCCACAAGTTCTCAAGCTAATTAGCCTCACAAAATGCTATTTTGGCTAGAGTATTTTGCCAACAGCCCTGACTTGCCGTGTAGTATCCAAAATAAAGAACAGATGTTCTTCTTGCCAAAGCCCCCACTACAAGATTATTTTAATGTAAGCTTAATTCATAAGAAGCAATGTAATAAATAGTATCAGCAAAGAACAAATAGAAATAATAAACTGTAATCTTTCCAAACTCCCGTATCTTTATGTTTACATTTTTTCCCACCTCACTACAGTGGTCAAAGAGGGACAGAGCCTTTCTGGTTTGGCTTCTCCATTGAATTCTGCTAAGGGTCCCCTCATAGGTCCCTCCTTGCTCTCATTTTCTCTATGCACCTTGAACCCTTCCGGACCTTATTTTCAAACCTTGAGCATTCTTGAGACAGGCTTGGCCATGTACAGACTCAGCTATGTTGCTATGCAGGATATTGAGAAATTTGTGCTTCCAAAAAGGAAAAGCTTCTATTCCTTCAGTTCCTACCTGCTCTTCAAGTTTCCCACCACCACAGCCTCCCTGTCCTGGAGCCACCACTGGACCTCTGGCTCTGTACTGCTAGCTCATTACTTGAGTGAGCACTGCCTCCTCCCTAGAATTCTGCCCTTGTCACTAACGTCAGCAGAAGATGTTTTTTTCTAGACACATTTCTTTATTCACCTCATTCCACCCAACATATAAGACTGTTAGACTTGACTAAGGATGTGGGAATGAAAGTAACTCAAAATTTCAATATTAAAAATGATCTTGAATGTTACTGTCTCAAGAATCTATGAAAAATTAAAGAGCAAGTTATATCTTTCAGCAGATCTACATAAGGGTCTCCAAGTTCAATGCTTAGATCAAGAACATTCTTAAATCCATCTATTGTACATATCTACCTTTCTGTAAGGCACTCTATCTGCCTGGTTAAGGAGATTGGTCATGTTCTAAAATATAACCTTTTACTAGCCAATAGGACAATTGTGAGACATAGCAGCTTACTACAGTACATCCCCTGAAAACTGAGAGGGAGAGAAGAGAATTTGTACAAATACAAATACAAATCCCTAAAGGCAATGTAACCTGCCGAGCTTGGCCCACACCATAATGGATATTGTATTTTTAAATTATCAGTTCCAGTTCCCCTTTATTTATTTGTTTTTGTTTTTGTTTTCTTCAGTACCACGGATTGAACTCAGGACCCTGCGCTTGCCAGGGTTATATTCGACTGAGCTATTTCCCCATTCTCCAGTTCCCCTTTATTATTCCCTTGTTTCTAGATCTTTCCTAGCATCATCCCCATGTAAAGGAACCAACCATAGGAGGCTGAAAACAGGAGGATCACTATAAGTCTGACTAGGTAGTGAGACCCTGTAGATGCTGTACTAAACACAGGTTGTTTTTTTTTTTTCTTGTTTGTTTTTGTTTTTTTTGAGACAGGGTCTTGCTCTACAGTTCAGGCTGGCCTTGAGCTCAGTTTTGTAGCCCAGGCTGGTCTCGAACTCTCACCAATCCTCCTGCCTCAGCCTCCCGAGTGCTGGGATTACAGGCGTGCACCACCATGCCCGGCTTAAATACAGGTTTTAAAAATCCTCTTCATTCTGTTCTTGATAAGAGAGCAAAGACTAAAATAAAATGCATATTTTTCCAAAGGCATCTGTTGTTTCCCTGTAGGGTTACTTTCTTCCCACTGTATTGGCATGTAGTAGCAAAATCCTTACAAGATTCTTTTCCTATTAATCCTCAAACTTGAGAATGAGCGGCGAATCTGGAAGCCCATTCGTTACATCTAGGTTTTTTCTTTAAAATATCCTTTGAGCACTGAGCTTGCTTAATCCAATGTCCAAAGACATTCAAGATCAACTTCTGCCAAAATCATCTTCTGAGGGAAGGGAGAGGAAAGGGAAGTAAAAAAAATTATAATGTGCCATGTATATGTATACATACCAATTTCCTGCAATACATGTATTAATGTATTAAAAACATACATGAACAGAGAAAATAAAAATAAAACAAAATCCTCTTGTTTCTCTCATCATAAGTCCCTCATCTTCTATTGACACATCATCTAAATCCCTTTATGAACTCCCCATTCCTTCCCACTGATACTTTTCATCCTCAGCTGGTTCTGGCCCTGATATTTAGTCTCTCGTTTCTTGCAGCTCCTCCACATACATAGTTATTTTCCGTATTCCCTTGTCTGCCCTTTTTTACTTCACATCCATACATTTTTTTCTTTTCAAACCGTGGAATAACTGCTCATCTCTCATTTGAGAAACCGGCTCTTTCAGCTCTATGCTGAGGGATGACATGGATTGAGAACTAACTGGTGGCCAACTGGTAACACCCAGCTGAACTGAGCCAGTGTGGCGGTGGGAGTGGGAGGCCCGCCTGAGGATTGTTGCCAACACGAACAGGAAGACCAGAGACGAAGCAGCTAAGTTGTTAGGGAGCTGTTGGTTCTCGGGGAAGCTGTTGCTTCTCCCCGTTGTTGCTGAGGATGGCTATGGTTCACTTGGTGGGAGCTCTGGTCCTCGCTTTGAGCATTGTGTACTGGCTCCACAGGGAGAAGATGGTACACAGCTCCGTTTCCTGGAAAAGCTTACCACACTGGCTTTCTTGATAGGAGCTCAGCTGTTCTCTTCGTTGGAGAAGCTAGGAACTTCACTGTTGCTGAGGATAGGGGTGGTATTTCTCAGGAGAGCACTGGTTTCTACTTTTCGTATCACTTCCTGGCTCCACTGTAGAACCCTTGGCCTGCTGCCACAACCCTCTGGCACAAACTTCCTGCTTCTACCACTGACCTTTTGGCCTTCCCAGCACAGATCCATGAAACAGGCCTGCATGAGACACTGTCCTGAGCTCTGGGCCTCCAGTTGGACTCGAAGGGGGCATTGCTAGGGGCTCTAGGTCTTCAGCTGGACTCGTGTAGAACACTGCTGTGGGATCCAGGACTTCAGCTAGTCTTGGGTCTTTAGTGTGGATGGATTTCCTGTGTTCTTTGTGAATAACTCTTTGGGTGACTATTATAAAATAATCTCATAATCAAGTGTCCTGTATTGTATTGTTTCCCCTTGTAAACCCTAACTACAGCAAACAACCACTCCTCTTTTGAGATACTAGTACTGAAATCCCTACCATTAGCAAAACATAACATCATTGAGGCCAGGACTCAAAAACCAAATATTCTTTAACCAATCAAGACCTTGATCATCATCTTGAAAGGACATAATATGTACACTGCTTCAGCTGCATTGTGAATTAGAAATGCACTCCTGCTATATCATCAGTTAAACAGCTGCTGCGGCTTAACCCATAATGTTTACCCAATATATGCAGCACTATCTATCAGGGAAAATGAGGCTTCCATTTTAAATATCCACAAACGAAGTCCCAGAATATGACTTGGTCACACCTGACATATATAGACATTTTCATAATTCCCTGATTCCCGCCTGAGCTTTGATGCTGACCCACCCTAGTGCTGATGCAGGAAGTGACTGCATTTTTGTTTCTAAGATCTGGAATGATCTGGAAGAAATGCAATGCTGCAAACTGGAGATGCTCACTGTATGATGATAACCGCAATATAACATTTGCATTCTGAGGATTTTTATCTTTTTTCATATCTAATTTTCAAAACTACCCTTAAGATATTCAGACCAAACAGAATGCATCTGCTCAAGGAGCAAAGCCCTTAGAGACAGAAATCTTAGCTTGAGGCCTGACACTAGTATTTATTGGGTACATATTTGTCCTGGGCACTTATTCTCACAGAACCTCACCACAGTTTCCCTCATACTAAAGGCAGAAGTAGTAATAGCATGTTATGCTTATCCTCACTATTGGATTTCAAGTTTTCAGAAAGGCGTGCTAGCAAGATAAACTGGGGCGGAGCTTCTGGAACAGATAATGACTAGAGTGACACAAAAAGTCAGAAAATCAAATAGGGCATACCAAACAAGGTAACTAAGCAAGGTATAGATATAATTCTGACAGACACCTGGTTAGAAGGCAGAAGTAGCAGGATGGTTTCACTCAGAGCTGATTAACAAAACCGGATGGTACTGCTCAGTATCCCCTTACTTCCAGGAGCGATACCAAAGTCGAGCTCTACTCACTGGGGAGAGAGCCAGCAACAAAGAAAATAGGCTACAGGCTCAGAGTAGAGCTCCAAGGAAAGCCCAGTTCTATAAAAAAGAGTGGGACAGAGGACACTTGGAAACTTAGCTGGCAGACAACATAGATACTCCAGGTTGCTAAACCATAATTCAAGACAAAGAATGCTTCTATCTTCTTTCTTTCTTTCTTCCTATCTTTCGTTCTTTCTTTCTTTCTTTCTTTCTTTCTCTCTTCCTTCTTTCTTTCCTTCTTTCTTTTTTCTTTTCTTTCTTTCTTTCCTTCTTCCTTCTTTCCTTCCTTCCTTCCTTCCTTTTTTCCTTCCTGTTGCTTTCTTTCTTTCTTTCTTTAGCTGGTACAGGATCTCGCTATGCAGCTCAGACTCATAGTGATCCTCCTGTTTTCAGCCTTACCAGTGCCAGAATTACAGGTGTGCACCACCATGCCAGGTCTCAGTGACCAGTTCAGCATGCCTAGAGAGTAGGACTGGCGGAGCCTGTGGCACAGTCCCTGCACTTACCTAAGTGGGTGCTTAGTCTGCTGAGCTATGTCGCCAGCTCTTCAGCCATGGATTCTAATGATCATCCCTGAGACACCATGTTGTAGCAGGAAAAGAATCTTAGATCATGACACTGAAGTTCAGACATTGGGGTAAGATACAGATCAGAGGAATGTATATTGCATCAGCAGAAGATTGTTTGGAAAATAAAAGCATTCTACAGTTGTGGTTGACTTACCAGTCAGCTCAGTTACCGGGAGATCTGTGCAGTTGGCTAGGCTCCTATTCCCAGGACAAGTGACTGTCTCATGTCCACAGGCCTCCTTATCGTTCCTACCAGTAAATGCAGTAAATCACCTATAAATGCTGACTCCAAGGTACATGGAGGATATGAAGTAAACTGGCAGAAGAACGGGGTGACTGCATGGAGAGAAGTTTGAGCAAATGTTCCTTTATGTACTAAGGAAAGTCAAGAACTGTTCAGGATGGTGCACCATCTTTTCTATTTAATCAGTGGACATCCTTAGTCCTTTCTAGTGCCATTTAAAAGCCAGGTAAAAAAGACAAAGAAGCCTAGAAGAAGCCAATGAGAGATGAAAATCCAATGCAATAATAAATTCAGAGTTTCTATTTAAGGGTTATCAAAACAAGTGAATAACAAGTGTGTTAGGGTGGAAGAGTTGACTGCCTTGTTAATACAGTCCAGGGTATTTGCAATTGACTGATTTATCAGTCCTGACCTCGGTCTTTCTCAATGCACTGAAGAAGAGTAATACAGAAAGGAATCTAAGATGTCCTGTGCTTGGTTTCTGGTGGTTAGATGAGGAATCTGGCGGGACTGGTGAGGTCTGCTCTGGCATCCCAGAGGATCCCAGCCCGTGCGTGTCCCTCAGTGAGCCTCACCAGTGTCAGGGAGAGGTTGTGTTCTCCCAGCATTCATTTGCAGCAAAGGGCCCTTCACAGTTATTTCCTAATTAGGTTATATTCAGTCCTCACTGAGCGGGTAATGGATTAGATCCTGAAGTATAATCATAACTGATATTATTCATGTCCCAGGAATGTGCAGCCCAGGCAGCACACTAGCTCCGGCAGGAAACAGTGGTGTGATTGACAAGTCACCTTTTTACAGCGCACATTCAGATCCAGATTTACGTTGTTTGTTTGGTCAGAAACGCAGAGCAAATATCTAGAGAGAAGTAAACGTGCTGTAAATTCCCTCCCCTGGTCGTGTGAGGCTCGCTCTGTAAAATACAAATGTCACAACCTGCCTGGTACAGAGTTCAGGCGTGGGACTGGCTAGAGCAGCCTTCACACCAGCCTTGAGATGATTGGTTGCCTAGAGGCCCTGAGTAACCACAGAAAGGGCAATTATCTTAATCAACAGGTTTTGTGCCAGCCATTGTGCTACAATAAAAGCTGACGATAGGTTGCCCCTTCTGAAATGGTTTGTAAGCAGGTGGTAAAGCCAGACAAAACATGCCAGCAACTCACACAATGCAGAGGCAGCTCTAAGGGAAGGATAAACAAAGTCTTAATGACTCACCTGAAATGGGAATAACTAACTCTGGCTCAGGACAAGAGGACTAAAAGGGGAACCTTCAAGGATGAGTAAGAAGCTGTGAAGGAAGAGGAAAGCGTACATATTCCAGTGGACAATGAATAGCACAAGTCCGTGGGCAAGGAGCTGTAGTAACACAAAGAAGGGGCGGTAGCCCAGCAGATAGGATTCCTGAGCATCTCCTAAAGGAGGTAGTACTTCTGCTGATTTGAGAAGAACCTGGAGGTGGTACACAGCCAGACAGAGGGCAGGAAGAAGAGTGTTCTAGAAGGAAGGGCAGCCATGTACATGTGGAAGTGGAAGAACACGGCGATTTGGGATTACATAGTGTCTCACTACATTTGAAGCCTACAAATGATCGAATAAGAGGCTGGAGAAGGAGGCGGGGCATAACATAATTTTTTCTAGCTAGTTTTGTACATTATTTTATCCTGATGGTTGAGGGAGCCAAAGGAAGTTGTTCACCTATTTGACTCGATGACTAAATGGAGTAGGGTGGAGAGTGCGGACGAAAGATACAGCACTAGGTGATGAGAGCATCAGCCAAAGTGTAATTAGGTATTACTGACAAATAAATAAACTCATGACTCTGTAGATTTGAGCAGGCAGGAGAGAATGTAATCATGCTCCTATCTGGGCCTTATTTTCAACGATGACTTTCTCCCTTGTTTGTTTATACAAAAGTTATCTCCTCTCCTCAGTTATCATTTCCTTAATGGAAGATCAGAGACATCCATGTCTAATTCATCACTGTATACCTTATAGAATAGGATATATATATATATATATATATATATATATATATATATATATGTGTGTGTGTGTATACACACACACACATAGTATGCCATTCTCTATGTAAGAGTTGAGTAAGTAGAAAAAAATAACATTTTTAATGTTATTAAATTAACATTTAATATATATTGGGAGGCAGGTTCCAGGGTCTGTATTTCAACCAGGGAAAAAACCCTTCAACTCCCTCTGTGAGAAATGTTGCTTTCTCTGTCCCCTACCTACAAATCCGTGTGACACCCAGCACCCCCCAAAGACCTTCAGAGGCTTCAGAGCATCACTGCTCCCATCTTCTTAGCCATGCTAGGCACAGAACTGCCTATAACTTCCAGTACACTGCCAGACATTTGAAAATAATTCAGTTAATGAGTAGGCCACCGCACTAAGACTAGACATTCCAGGGCCAGGCTCAGAGTGCTTGTCACAGATTCAGGACATCCACTCATTCAAAGTTTGGAATCCACAGAATTCTGAAAAGTTTCCCATTTTTTCAAATATGTTCTAAAATTAGCAGTATTTTGTATGTTGAAACTATAGCAGTGCTGAGGAGCTGCTTTTATAATGATTATGCTTGCCATGAACTTTCATGTTTGCAGTTTTACAGAGCAAACCACAATAGCAATATAACCAACCTATATCACTGTGGAAAGAACAGGGTCCTGTACACACATATAAGCCCTTGTTCTTGCTTACTTAATTGTTGACTTCCTGCTTTCTGTTCTTTATTAAGATTGTTTGTTTCTTTATGATCTGCTAAAATTTAATAATCTTATTATTGGAAGAATTTAAATTCCCAAGCCCCAAATTTTAGAACAATAAGTAAAAGACAGAAACCAGCTTTAGCAAATTAACTGAGCACATAGAATCTTCCTGGTTATTTTTTTAAGAAACATTTTAAAATAAAATAGCTCCAGACTTACTTACTGAGAAATTATAAAGATTGTAAGTTGGCATTTTATTTTACTCAAATTTCCTCAGTCTCTCTCTCTCTCTCTCTCTCTCTCTCTCTCTCTCCCTCCCTCCCTTTTCTTTTCTCTTCTCTTCTTCCTGTGGTAGTAGGGATTGAACACAAGGTCTTGGGCATGCTGTCAGGTGTTCTACTACTGAGCTACCTCCCCAGACCCTAATAATCTTTGTTCTGTGTCAAGATCCCATTCAGAGATGTACACAGTACATACCCATAGGCCCAGAACTTGGGAAACAGAGGCAAAAGTATTACTTTCACCCAACAAGGGAGCTTAAGACCAGCCTGGGTAACATAGAGCATAGAGACCCCACCTCAAAGAAAGTAAGGAGTGGGACAGAAAGGTGAGAAAAAGAAAAGAACAGAGGAAACGGGAAAGGAGAGGGAAAGGGGAGAAAATGGAAGAGAAAGGGGGGGGGAGAAAGAAAAAGAAACCATCCAGTACACCATGTTATGTTTGATTATTTGCTGTGACAATTTCTAAGATTCTCCTAGTTCTTGATGACCTTGAAAATCTTGACGAATACTGATTAGTTATTTTGCAAAAATTCCCCTCAATTACAAACCACCTGATGTTTTTCTTATGATTAGGTCAAAGCTAGGGCAAGAAAAGCTGAGAGTAACTTGCTATTCTCTTCATACTCTGCCAAGGCTGCACGTAATCGACATGACTTATGACTGTGATAATGACCTTAATCACCTGTCTGGGGTATAGTGTCCGTTACTCTTCTCCACTATAATTTTCCCCCTTCCCTTTCACACTATCTTTTAATGGAAAGGATATTGTGCAGCACAGAATTAAGAAATGAGGAGTTATATTCCACCTCTTTGATGGCAAAAAGATCTACATGAATGATTTGAAGTTTGATATAGATGATGTATCTATTTTCTCCCATTTATTTATTTAATAACTTATTTATGTCAGCACTGACTCATGGATATTTATTTTATGCTCTGGGATATAATTTAATTCTACTTTATTTTATTGCCCAAATTATTCTAGCTTTGGTCACATGAGCTCTTTCCGTCAGCACCTGTGTTCCTTCACAGATTCCAGTTTTGCCAAGCACTTCGTCACATTCTGGAACTACAGTATGCTCTGCGCTCATCTTGAGTATTGTCCAAACCTAACTTCAGAATCAGTGACTTGTCCTAGGTCCCTGGCTCTTTTATTGGAGAATTGTATTCTACACCAACATCTCGTGTTCCTCTGCTTCTGGAGCACTGGGGTTCTCAAGCCCTCTCAGCCAGCAGAGAAATAACCCATGCGAGTCTATATTAACCCATGCATGCACACATTGATCTATGAATATCTCCACATGTAATAACATATATCTACATTGAGCTAAATATGAGTTGCTATTGATGCCCCCAACCCTAACTCAGCTCCACAGTCTTCTCTTGCTGGTCTGCATGCCCTTCCGTATATCCTGTGAGCCAGACATTCACTTTCCTCGCCTTAATCCCAGTCTTGTAGGGCAGCACTTCCTTAAGGTAGCACTTTTACCCACATGACCCATCTCAGTAAGGTTGTTTTATGCCTGTGCAACATGCTTAGGTCCTTTTATCCTATTTCACCTTCTACTCTGGGATTTTCCCACCTCCTAAGTAATTTATTTTTATAATTAAAGCTCTCTCCATGTTCTGTAAAGTTCTACTGGTTTTGATGAGTGCACAGTGACATGCCTTTGCCTTTATTGCAATATTATAAAGAGTAGTTTCACTGCCCTAGAAAATATTCTAGTGTTTTACCTCTTCCTCTCATCATGAGTCCCTGTTAGCCACTGATCTGCTTAGCACCCAAGCTTTGCCTTTTCCAGGACATTATACAAATGAAGCTATCCATGACATAGCCTTTTAAGACTGATTTCTTTTACTTCAAAACATACATTTAAATGGATCCAGGTCTGTCTGGTTCGACAGCTCATTCCATTGTGTGAACATGCCACGATTTGTGTAGCCACTTGTCTACTTGAGTTTGTTCCTAGTTTTGCAGAGTTATAAATAAAACTGCTACAAACATTCTAATGCTGATCTTATGTAGACAGAGGTTCTCAACTCAGTTGGGCAACTATGTAGCCATATCATTGGCATGACTACGTTTCTCAAGAAACTGCCAAACTCATTCCAGGGTGACTCTTACCACTCTGAACCAGCCATGAATCAAAATTCCTGCTGTTTCACAAAGTTTTGTCAGCCTTTGCCAGCAAATGGTATTGTCTGATTGTTTTTAGATGTCAGCCCTTTAAGCCATGTCTGATAGTATCTCACTGGTGCTTAACTACTTTTTAAAAGCAGAAAACTTTGGAAGGGGTGGGGAGTAAAACTGACAACCAAGCAAGAAACCTGAGTCATTGGCATGAACCCCCAAGGAGAGTCTGAAACTGTTATCTGTAGGAGAAAAGGTGCTTCTCTTTAGGTTGTATTAGAAATCGGATCTAGAAACCAGTACCTTGTTTTATCCACTGAATTTTTGTATCTATATTTTTTGTCCTCAAACAAGACAAAAACAAAAGAAATATGTGAGCTAATGCTTTACATGAGAGAAATGCAGAGATATACACAAAATATAATTTTCAAAGTGAAAAAAAAAAAAAAAAAACACCAAAAACAAGATGCCAATAAGGAAAAAGTAGGCTATCACCTGAGTAGAGGAGATAAAATTCCAAACTTTCTGATGGCACATTTAGGAATAGTACCTAGAATTTGTTTTAACCAGATATAGTGAGGTACATCGATATCATAATGGGTTATATAGATACACCATGTGGGGCCTGCGGGGAGAAAGAGGCAAATTGAGTTGGACTTCTGCCTAAAAAGTAAGGCCAGGCAGAGTAAGCAGCTTTAGGATGGGGTAGGTTAAACAACGAATGCAGTGGGGCCGTCGGTCTCTAATGCCCTGAGATCAGGCCCTGCCCTGAGGTAATTAGGGCAGGAGGGATGGATCTGTCAGTCACAACCTGTTAAAGGCAGTGGTTGAAGTGTGGATTATGCATGGGTCTGTTTGCTTAGGAGAGGCAGCCTCCCTCCCAGGCCAGTTGTTTTCTTTCTCTAGGAATTTGCTAGCCTTGCGGGGTGCCATTCCTCCCAATATCAGCAAGGCCCCCGAGAGGACAAGAACATCAGAATAAAAAGATACGTTTAATCTACTTCTTGGGTAGATTTTATCATTTAGTCTCTTTTCTTATTGCCGTCTGAGGCTGCTAACCCCTCCCGGTTCCTGGAGTCTGAGCAGTACAAGACACCCCATATGCTTAAGGCAACACTTCCTCTAAGTCCTACAAATATGTGGCTGCTCCTTATCTTTGCGTGTGTGTGTGTGTGTGTGTGTGTGTGTGTGTGTGTGTGTGTGTGTGTGTGTGTTTAGTGCAGGGTCTACAGGGTCTCATTACACAGATCAGATTCGCAGTGATCCTCCTGTTTTCAGCTTCCCAAGAGCTGAGAATTATAGGCATGTGCCACCACACCCAGTCTCAGTTGCCATTTCTGCAGGCCCTGGGCCAGGGCTGGCACTGCACTCTGGGGATGAAACCTCGGTCCCTGCTCCTGCCCAAGGAGGCTCTTAGTCTGCTGAGCTGTATGGACAGTCCTCCTTCTGGTTTGGAAGGCTGCCATATACCTGTCTTATACAACAGGCTTTGTAAAACATGCCAGTATACCTGCACATGACCCTGGGTGGTCCTGTGGACATGGAGGATTTCTCTTGTACATTTATAGCCATTTAACATTACTCAATCTCTCCGCTTGCCCAAAAATCTAAATATTTACAGCCTGTTATCCATATATCATTCTGTATTGTTTCCCTTTTTTCTTCTCTCAGCTTTACATGCTACCTTTCTTCTAGGCTTCTCTTAATGCTTCACTTCTCCAATACACATTTATTGCTCAGATTCTATAGCAGCAATGTGCCAGGTCCTAGGGACACCAAAATGATTGTTTGTCACTGCATGGTAGAAAAATAGACTCGAACAGAGGTTTTAGGTCTGATCATGTGGCAGTCACAACTTTAAAAATTACTCCACTTAAACTTCACATCACTCTCAAAGTGAATTCCATCATGTTGTCCCCTCAATGTCACCATTCTTGGGTTGCAGAGGGCCACCTTCTCTCTGCTGTGCCATAGCTCTGCTCTGTGCACAGGCACTTTGTGGCATGTGCTTCTATACACAAATTTCTTCCTCTTATGAGGACACTAGTGAGGTTAGATTATGGTTCTTGTATGTGATCTCATTTAATGTCAACGAATTCTTTGAAGGCTGATTTTCCCAGTTAGTCATTCTAAGACTTTGGAGATTAGAACTCCAACATGTAAGTTGTGGGAAGGGACACAGTTTGACAGTAACACTTTTGGGATGCTAGCCATTCCTCTAAGTCCTCGTCAGGTATATTTTCCCTTCAAGAAGTCTGAAATGCAATAGGTTGCAGTGTTTCTTCCTTGCAATACCTTTACTCCAGTCTACCACTTAACAAGGCCCTGATGAAGAGTTCAGTGTCTGAAACATGCGTTTTATTTTTTTTCCATTTGAAAGATACTTCATTAACTGACCAAATCATAAAAACATCATGGTAGATATCTTAGTTCATCCTTCTAATAAGGCTGTTGATCTGATCTTCCCTATTTCCAGCATCTCCACCTTTCACAAAATGGGGTGCTATTTTTCTTCATTCCACCTCGTGGAATTTATAACTTGAGTGATCACAAGAAGTTTTTAGAGAATGAACGATCAGTGAATTATCTGTCAAGGCAGTTCACTTCTTATTGATTTTGCCATAGCCACACTTGTATATTAGTTCATTTACTGACTTCAGGTTTGGGTGCTCCCATACAATATATAACTCCACAATTCTCAGTGCATTAATTGAAGCCTTGTTGAGCTTAAGGAAGGTACTGCTGAAGTTTTGGTGAAGGCAAAGAAATGCCTTGAAAACCTTTGGGTTCACACCACTGATACCCCAGATCCACATGACAAATGTCACTTTGGGCTCTGCAGGGACACAGAAGTTGCCAGCTTTTCTCACCATCTTAGCCATTCCAATATCAGTTCTGAACTCCTTATGATAGTGCCCGGCTTTTTCATAGATTAGCTTCCTCCTTGCCTTGAGAAGCATCTTCTGGGCAAACTTCTTACTCAGGCACTTTATCTTCAACTCTGGGAAATGTCTTTGCTTTTTCTTAAGCGTTTCTGGCACAGCAGGAACCTTCTTTTTCTTCTCTTTGACATCTTCCATGGTTCCAGCCAGAAAAGAGCCATGTCTGTTTTATAAGCAACTTTTTTTTAGTTATTGTATTGTCCAAGACCACATAACTGAATGCCTTATAGTATAAAAATTCACCAAAAATTCAGTAGGTGAATGAGTAAAATGCTGTGGTTTACCCCGATAACGGGACATCCTTCAGTCTTAAAAATAAAGTGATTATCAGTCGATGAAAAGATCCAGGTACAGCAATGCATGCTGTAATTCCAGCCCTTTGAGAAGTAGAGGCAGAAAAATGTTCAAGTCCAAACTAGCACTGCTGTGGCTTGGTAAGACCCTGCCTCAGAATAATATATATATATATATGTAGTGGTTGATACAATGTGTCAACTTGGCTGAATGACTCAGCAGCCTGGTTCCCTGTTGATGGGAGCCCCACTCTGGGGTACAATTGGTTCTTCCCTGGAGTATCACCCGGGCCTGCCTAGGATATGATTGGATTTCTCCCTAGAACGGGATCAAGGGCCCGTCCTGGGGTATGATTGGTTCCACCCTAGGGCGCA
>PVJA010012463.1:19310-52044 GCA_004027025.1 Myocastor coypus | reverse complement strand
AAACAAATACATACATGATTCAAATTCTACATTCATTGCTAAGAAGCAGAAAGGTAGTAAAATGAACTGTTGGCTAGATCTTAGATACTATTAAAACACTGAGATTACCCACTGCAATTGAAACATTAATTTGTCATTTCTTTTTCAATTTTTTTAATTTGTCATTACTGAAGACATAAATATTAAGCTGGGCGTGGTGGTGCACGCCTGTAATCCCAGCACTCGGGAGGCTGAGGCAGGAGGATCGGTGAGAGTTCGAGACCAGCCTGGGCTACAAAACTGAGCTCAAAGCCAGCCTGAACTGTACAGCGAGACCCTGTCTCAAAAAAAGACAAAAAAAAAAAAAAAAAAAAAAAAAAAAAAAAAAAGACATAAATATTATACCATTAAAATTACTGAGGAATTGATGGTTTAGGAGACAACATTCAAGACTTCTCCCTTTTTCTTACTCATCTCTACTATCATAAAGGATGAAATCAGTCAAGCACAGGGTGTTTGTGTCAACCTGCACATTGAAGATTGCAGTGCAGGCCTGTGAGGTGAGCATGGATGCCAGGGTGGGCTGAGCATTGGAAAAGGGCCCAATGTATTCTTGCAACAAAGAATTTTAGATTAGATAGCAACATTCATCTGTCTCCACATCAGTTATGCAGTAAGTTTTATTTGCTGATAAACTAATTTTGCTAATTACTGAGAATGCAAAAATAAAAATGGAGCTCCCCATACCTATCCAGAGGGACTGGAGTCTGCACCTGCACAAAATAGACAGGTGCCAGTTACCATTGCAGTGATATCAACAGGATGCTTGAGAAAGTAAGGGACAAGGAGCAGGCAATTGAGACTGGGCACGGTGGCACATGCCTATAATCCCAGCTTTTAGGAGGCTGTAAATAGGTGGATCACTATGAGTTCAATCTACTAGTGAGCCCTGTAGACCCTCCCTAAAATAAAAGATAATTTAAAAAGAAAGTAAGAAATAATATTAAGCTCAACTTAGAAGATCAGGAAAAGATCTAAAAAATATATTTACAATGGAATTGATGCTTGAGCAAAGGCTTGCAGAAAAGTTGAAAAATAGAGAAGAACCAGAGTCATGTGAAATTAACATCATGCATTTGGGAAAGGGCAGTGTGGTTCTGTGCATGTTTTGTTTGTTTGGTTGGTTGGTTGGTTGCTTAGTTGGTTGGTTTTTTGGTACCAGGGATCTAACTCAGGACCCTGTGCTTGCCAGGCAGGCACTTGTGCCATTGAGCTATCGCCCCAGCATGACAAACTGTATGACGACAGATGAGACTGGGTTCCACGTGCCAAGCAAACGGATTGGTGTGGCACAGATCCAGTGTCAGGCAGTGCAGCACACCAAGCAGATGAGCTCGTTCTTATCATCCCACCCTCCTGGCAGTAGGCAGTATGGCTAAAGGCAAGACAGTGTAGGATAGGGCAAGAGGAACGTCCAGCTGAGATATGAAGAGGCCAGCTGAGAAAGGCACTCAGTGGTACGGAGGGGAACACAGATAAAGAGAAAGAGTCTGAAAAGAGTGCCATTCAGAGCTGAGGCTAAAGTTCTGTGAGGGGCATTCCCTCTTTTCACAGTTTGAATCTGCAATATCTTCCTGCTTATTTAACCTTATAAAAGGCTCCGCACACAATGAAGCTGGAGTAGATATGTTTTTAAAAGTCTAGTCTAAGAATTTCTGGCTAAAAATGCATGCAAATGCCAGGAGTCCAATCCTAACCTAATGATTTCGGAAGAGAATAGGGACTGACGATTTTCATTTTTAACAAGTAGGGTGATGTTTATGCCTGCTAGACTTTGAAAAACACTATATAGTTTCTAAATTCCTTCCAAGCCTAACTGTTCCTTAAGTCACAAAATACCTTTGTAAAAGATAAAATTGTTCAGGAATCTCAAAATATTACTGGTGCTCATTTATGCTACGTATGTGCCAAACACTGTTCCATGTGTTACTGCCAATATCCTTCAGCTATAGTCCACCAGGAACATGCCTAATTAGAGAAATTATGTTTATGACTTGTCCCACACAACACCGGGAAATAAGGATACAGCCAGAAATGATTTTAAAAAGTTGAGAGTAGTAATCAATAATTTTGACTGAAGGAAGGAAGAGAGTATTCGGTATTTTTGGGGTGGCACATCAACTTGTGTTTGTCTGCGCTTAGACAAAAATGGTGAAATGGGCTTATTTGATCTTATTGTGTCATGGTCTCAGGGGAATACTGTGACATTATTTATGTCTACTAGGAGAATAAAATGATTAGTTGGAATCACCAGACCAGCATCCGAGTATGTCTCTATCTGTGTCTCTTTCTGTCGGTCTCTCTCTCTCTCTCCCTCCCTCTCCCTCCCTCTCCCTCTCCTCCCCCACCCTCATCAGCCTATCTCCCAGCTACCTGGGCTCTGAGAAATTATGCCATATCCACAAAGCTACACAGGAAGCTGAGTCCAGACAGGCTGAACCCAAAGCTTACACTCCTACCCTGGAAACTTCATGGCCTCCTCAGACCCCTTTGGAAAAGAAAGCCATCCACCAAGCAATGTACTTCACAGCATTGGGCCCCAGGACCACAGAGATTTTCCCCTTGGTTCTTATCATAGGTGGGCTTCAGGGGCTGACTTGAAGTTACATGCAGCACACCCACTGAAGAAGAAGTTAAGAGCTAGGTCGAAAGCCTCCAATCAGCACAGTCAAAAGTAGGCAAGATCGCAGTCTAGATTTGTGTGCTGCCCTGGCCTGGCAAATCTTATGAAAGAAAAAAAAAAAAATTAAGGTAGACAGGGCTTTCTCATCCAGGGAAACCATTAGTACCTGTAGCATTTGATATCAGAATTCTGATCTCCTAGAATTCTGGGGCGCTTCTATAAAGGGATAGTCTTTTCCCAGAAGATTCAGGAAGTAGAACGGAATCATGGTGTAGAGATGACTTCCAGGTCAAAAGTTCAGACTGATGTGCTGATAAATTTAGAAAACACTAAGAATCCAGATAAAAGCAACAGAGAGCAGCACATATAGGACAGCATTAGAATATACCAGAGAATGAAGGCAAATCTACAATCACTGCCACTGAATGCAGCACGTAAAAGGGATCCATGAAATCCCCTTACTCGCCCCTGCGGGGCCCCTTTTGTGTTGTTCCTGCCAACGCAGCAGCGCCCGGGCTATATAGACCTGCTGCAGCTGGCCGGCTGCACCACACTGAGCTTGCACCATCCGTGCCAGCAGGCCATGGGAAAGGTGAGCGGTGAGCGGGGCACTGGCTAAGAAAAGGGAAAGGGGGTCGGGGGAGCTTTGTGCGAACCGATTGGGCACAAACGATTTCATCTGGAATTGCTGTGCCTCTGCAGATCACCTTCTACGAGGACCGGGGCTTCCAGGGCCGCTGCTACGAATGCAGCAGCGACTGCCCCAACCTGCAGCCCTACTTCAGCCGCTGCAACTCCATCCGCGTGGACAGCGGCTGCTGGATGCTCTATGAACAGCCCAGCTACTCCGGCTGCCAGTACTTCCTGAGGCGCGGTGACTACCCCGACTACCAGCAGTGGATGGGCCTCAACGACTCCATCCGCTCCTGCCGCCTCCTCCCGCAGGTGAGTTGGCTACGTTCAATGTGTTGTCCATGGGAGCTTGAGAGAGGGAGTTTTTCCTTGAAAAGTACCTAGGTATTAAAATCCTTTATTGGTTTTATGAAGTAGTTTTCTATGCCTCCCTGGGGTGTTCTTTTATTTATCTATTTATTGTTATTGTTACTATTATTATTGTTATTATTATTATTTTTGCAGAACCAGGGGTTGAACTCAGGCCCTTGTGCTTGCCAGGGCTATCTCCCCAGTCCCCTTAAAATCCTTTAGATGCTTGCCTATGCCTACATGGGTAATGGCATGACAAATACCAGGGAATATAAGGAAGCTTCCACTGAGAAGTGTCACTTTAATTTTTTTTTTATTTTTTTTTTATTTTTGCTTCTTTTAGGTCAATCTAAAGTTGCCTGTAGCACATGTAATACAATAATGAAATATAAACTAGAACTTGCAAGCAGAGGGCTGGTGAGATAGCTCAGTGGTCTAAAGCATCTGCTTAGGTAAGCTCAGGCAGGTGCGGGGGACCATGGTTCAATCCCAACCCTGCCCCCAGGGTGGGCTGAGCCAGCCAAAAAAAAAGAACTTGCAAGTAGAAAGCCGATTGACAGCATTTCTAATAAATTTTTTTTTAGAATTTTTAAATTTTATTTTATTTTTTTCTTGTTTCAGAACTTTTGTTTGTTTATCTATTTCTATGGCCAGCTCAGCCTGCCCTAAGGGCAGGGCTGGCACAGCATGCGGTGCTGGGGATCAAACCTTGGTCCCTGCAGCTGCCCAAGCTTTCCTAAGTAGGCACTTTAGACCACTGAGCCATCCTGCCGGGCCCCAACAAAATAATTTTTACCTAAAAGAATTTCTAATAAATGAATTAGGTAGGTTCCACTGTGGACTAGTGAATATTAAAGACTCTCTTGTAACATAAGCAAGTCAAAAGTTTTGGGAAGTTTTTTGGGAAAGGTCATTTTCCCTAATTTAGAAAATCAGCTAGGTTCTGATTCCAGAGTACCAACTTTCCACTTAAGTGCATGAGTTTTGAAATCTGATTTTAGTGGTAAACTTATATGCATATAAAATAAATAATATTCTTAATAAGAGAATGCTACTCAAATTATTTATCTTTCTCCCCACCCGAAAATAGAGTTTAGAGTTAATACTACAAATTAGGAACCAAAAATTTGAGCTCTTGATAGATTCTAATGCTGAGTTTGAACCTCTCAAGGATCTGGAAAGATAGCTCAGTAAAATAAGCATTTGCCTGGCAAGCACAAGGACCTGAGTTCAACCCCTGGTTCCAGAAAAAAAAAAAAAAAAAAAAAAAAAATTTATCTCCCAGATAAGAATGCAAATGGCAATGCCAGTACTCAGTATTGAACATGAGCAGCTAACCAACCCATGCATGGCACTAAGCAACCTGAGTCTCAGATTTTACTTTAGCAACCAACACCATGCTCCAACCTACCCAGTTCAATGCTGTTTGGTTAGGTGAATTCTGCAGAGGACTCGTTTGCTTTTTCTAATGCTTCTTTTTGGGAACAAGCAGGCAGGCTCCCACAGGATGCGGCTGTACGAGAGAGAAGACCACAAGGGCCTCATGATGGAGCTGAGTGAGGACTGCTCCTGCATCCAGGACCGCTTCCACCTCAGTGAGGTCCGCTCCCTGCACGTGCTGGAGGGCCACTGGGTCCTCTACGAGCTTCCCAACTACCGTGGGCGGCAGTACCTGCTGCGGCCCCAGGAGTACAGGCGGTACCACGACTGGGGGGCCATGGATGCTAAGGCAGGCTCTTTACGGAGGGTGGTGGATTTATACTAAAATAGGTTAACACTACCATTTTCTCATTTTGGAACCTAATAAAGTATTTAGTCTGTATTGTTGGCAATTGCAGACTTCTGCTTTCCTTTCTTTGTGTTCCAATCTATCTAGTTATAAATGTTTCCCTTCAAAAATTAAGAGGTGAATGAATGCAAAAAGAAGAGAAGGCTGTGCTCCACAACTGCGAAGTAGAATTGAGTGTGAACAAGTCTGAATGGGGTGGAGCATGTGCCTGCCTGGGAAAGAAAAGCAAAGCCAGGCTACTGAAGCAGGAAGTGGTGGTTTTGGGTTGACAGTAATGTTCTAGAAGATTATTTCTGACCCAATAACTTGTTGAAGATCACAAAAGTCGTAGAGACCTAGAAGTGAGACTGCCTAGAAGTAAGACTGATTTCTCATTGAGCAAATTTACTTTTTTTTAATCTTAACACACTGCCCAATTATGACTAGGAATCCTAATGTCTCCAAGATAAGATTTTTACCATTTAATGGTTATCTCCATATGTAGCATTAGGGGTGAAAAAACAGCCCAAACAAAAAAGAACTCTGCATAGAAATCACACAAAGTAGAAATAAAACAATAAGATCTGTTTATTTTTAGTTACTTACCAACTACAAAATAATACAAATTCATTACTCTTATTTATTGAGTACTTTCACTAGGTCCTTTTAAATCCTTCTATGACAAACAGGGGAAATAAATAGAATAATGCTTTACTATATATCTTTCCTCTATGTTATTCCTTAACATGTTGGAAACAGAAGTGTTTTCCTGGTATGACACACTGTCTAACTCTTCTTGATATATTTTATGTTTATACAACACCCGGCTCCCTCAGCTTTAGAGCAATGGCTCCAATTAAAACTGTTTCTGGTGAGCAGAAAACGATCTGTCCTTGCATAATGGATTCCATGGCAGGTACAGGGCAGACAGGCAGCAGCGCTTCCTGCCTTTGGCTCTTTGGCTAGGGAGTGGGAGGCCAGGCAGGAGCAGGTCTCAGTCTCCCTCCCACTGCCACCGCCAGCTGGCTCCTTCCTTCTTCCCCTCCACGCCCCCACATCTGCAGCCTACCCTTCTGCTCCTATCTTTCCTTCTCCAGCTCACTGGTCACAAAGCCCATGTGAAATGAATGATCCTGTGCCCTCCTCCTTCATTCTTGGGGGAAATTTTCACAATGATTTCAAAGCGTTTGCTTGCTTGTGTTAAAGGCACTTGAGACTCACATATCCATATTCCAAGAATAAACATTCTGAAAAAAATCGCAGTTTATAAATGTCTCATTGTTTTCTTTCTCTCACACAAAATTACAATGACCCTGGCACTCAACATGATCATTTACATGTGGAGAATTTCAAAAGGAAAACGCTGAGGACCCAGCCCCAATCATTCTTGTAGGCAGGCTGTGCCTTTCTTGGCGAATCACACGTCCTCAGTGAAGAGTTCTGAGAACAGTAAAGTTCAGTGATGGCTAATAGCGGTGGCTGACAGGGGTGCAGGTGCCTGAATAAAACTAATTCACTTAAAGAGATATACTGCATAGCAACTTTACAATAGAAGCTGTGTTCACACAGATCATGAGCTTGAAGGCAGAAAGTAAAAATAACATATTATTTTTTTCTGATACCTATGAAAAATCTGATGTTTTATTAAATTTAAATATATACCTCACATGTATTTGTAAATTTAAATACACACCTTGTAGCTTATCAGAGGGAAGGATAGAACCTCATTCAAAATTGTCTAATACCATTCACTGTTATGGTCTGTGTCTAGTTGTCCCCCTAAAGCTTAATGCAGTCATGGAGTGGACCCTCCTAGAATTTGAGATTAATTCATAATCCACTGGGATTATGAGTGATCCACTGAGATTATAGGTCTCAGTACTGCTGAGATTATAGGTGTGAGTGCTACGCCCAACCTGGGGCAGAAAACCTGAATGCAATACAGAGAGACAGAAAGACAGACTCTCTCTGTGTTGCCGTTGTTGCTGTTCTGCCAACATGAACTGGATATTCTCTGCCCTGTGGCACTCAGCCTTGGAGCCAGCCAAGTATGGACTGAAACTTCCATTAACTGTGAGCTGAATAAACCTTTCCTTTCTTCATTTTGGGTGCTGGGTATTTGTCCCAGCATTGACAGAAGAGCAACTGAGGTATTCACTCAATGTCAGTCCTAATGTGAGTTCTAGTGAAAAAAGTCCTAGAATAGGACTACCCCAAATTTTTTGCATTCTTTGGGTCAAGTAATTTTTAACATCTTAGATTCTCTTAGGTTAATTCTCTTCAGATGGAAACCAACATACTATTGCCAAATTTTATTTTAACAGGCAAAGACCTTTAAAACATAAAGACCAATCAAATTAAGTGTTATCTGTTTATATATCACTTTATAAAAGAAAGCATTTTCACTTTCCCCCTTAGATATGAAAGTTCCTAATAAAATATGGTTTAGGTCAAGAAAGTATACTTGTGATACTTAATTGATGTACAGTTTTCTCAGTTTTGGTTAAAAACTAGTTGAAACTAGCATAGACTCCTACTTGGTTCTTTGGTTTGGTGTGGCTTTGGACTTAGTTTCACTAGGTAGCCCAGGCTGGCCTCTAACTTGCAGAAGTCTGCCTGCCTCAGCCTCCTGCGTGCTAAAAACTCTTATTTGGAACTATGAGCTATGCCTTCTGGTGCCAACAGATGATGTAAATAATGAGGGGGAGGAGCCCTCCTTTTAAGACAACAGAGCATGATGGGGATTCTGTCAAACTCTTGAAAAGTGTGAATGGACCCAAAGTATGACAAAAATCATTTAAACACTGTACTAGGTAAACAAAACCCACCTCCAGCTCCACAGTCCTCAGCATGACCAGGTTTCACTTCTAAGGTGACACAAACACTGTGGAGAACAGTCACCTGTAGCCACCTATGGCTCTCCTAGGAATAACTTCCGTCTCCTGGGCATGCCTGGAGGCTACTTCCTGGATTAGCCTGAAGTTGGGACTGTTCTTTATTTCCTTGTCCTGTCCTTTCAGTCAATGACAATCCCCCTCAGTCTTTCCTGATAGCTTGAAAAGATTTTGTGCCATACTTTGCTACTTCTGGTTCCAGGCTCTTGGCAGCCACAGTTTACAATGCCATTATGACCAAGTCCAAGAACCACACCATGCATAACCAGTCCCAAAAATGGCACAGAAATGGTATCAAGGAACCACAGTCACAAAGATATAAATCTCTGAAGGGGGTAGATTCCAAGTTCCTTAGGAACATGTGTTTGGCTAAGCAGCACAACAAGAAGGGCTTTAAGAAGATACAAACAAACAATGCCAAGACCATGAGTGCATGCACCAAGGCTAAGCTCAAGGAGGTCAAGCCCAAGATCATTCCAAAAAGAGTAAACAACAGGCTCATTCAACCTGCCTATATTACCCACCTCAAGCTTGGGAAATGTATTTATGCCTACATTGTCAGGGGTCACAGGCCTTTCCAGCCAAAGGCCTAGGCTCCAGGCAAAGGCCCAGGCTCCAGCCAAGGCCCAGCTTCTGCTCCAGCCAAGGCAGCCAAAGGTGCCCAGGGCCCTGTGAAGGTTCCACAGTAGAAGCCTCTTTATCTGCTGATGTAAAAACAGAAGGACTGGTGTGACTCCGGGGTGCCATCTGTGGGGGCTGGTGTCCTCCTGTGCTCTTTGTAGAAATAAACCTGATGCAAGAAAGAAGAAAGAAAGAAAGAAAGAAAGAAAGAAAGAAAGAAAGAAAGAAAGAAAGAAAGAAAGAAAGAAAGGAAGGAAGAAAGAAAGCAAGCCACAGTTATGAGGATGCTCAGGGCATGTATAACTAATATTTGCCTAGCTCACATGTACAGCTTGAAACTTAAGTCTTATACACATGTGTTACTTCTGGAACGTTCTCTAGAGCATTTAGATTAGGACACATTTTGGCCCAAGCCATATACTTTTCAGCTCTTTGAAGCCTGAGGTGTTTTCTTTGTTTCTTCAGCCCTATGTTGAAATAAAGCCTTCTCTTCTAGGTTGGGTAATCCAGATAAACCCTAAAGTTTTATGGCAGCTGTATGTCAACAGAGATAGTGGTCCCCACAAACATACCTTTTAATCTCAAGGTCTCTCCTACTTTTCTTTGTTAGCCACATGGAACACCCTCAGTGGGACTCTGAATTCTAGTTCTTTCTTATGTTTTTCTGGTTATATCAGTCTTCTTCTATAGAATCCTGGTCTTGGAATCATCTCTGACAAATGGCATTGTTTTACAATTATTTTCAGTATTGAAAAACTAATTTTCATAATGATTTGTACACACTGTATTCTGCTGCTTATTTCCCACTACCTAATCATACGTAATTTTGTAATAGATGCTTATACCAACCGTATTGGATAATCAGAAGCCAGAAAACAAGAACTGAAATCATTATATTGTGTGGAGCTGGGGTTTACTCATAACTACCAACTTACAAAGATCTACGAGTCAAAGACAAGATAGTCCTCCCATGGGTTGCCACAGGACTGTGAATAATGCTTTGAACATGAAAGAGGCCAGATACACAGGTCATCTTCCACACCATTGCTCTTTCCAGTCCATCGAACTGTTTTCCAGCCCAATAAATACTTTCTAAAGTCTCACTAGAGCCCAAGCTTCTAGACATCTATCCCTTCCTCTGCCATGCCATTCTGCTGTGGCTGCTCTTTGTATTCATACAAGTAATTTCCTCCAAGTCAAAGGCTTTGTTTACTCTTGCTCACTAGAGGACAAAGGCGTATTCTAGACTCTCCCAGAATGTGTTTCTTAGAAATTTTATTTTATTTGATAATGAAGAAGTAATCTATTTTGGTGCTTGTAACTTTCTTTTTGCTCTTAAGTAACTTAAAGCTATTCTTCTGTGTGAATTACAGGACCAAAATTGGCCAAGAGGAAAAAAATCCAATTCTCATTCTATTTTCACAGGACTACAACAAATCCAGAACCAAACTTGAAGGTTCTCACTGGCTGCATTTTTAATTTAGTTTTTGTTTCTATTTTGTCTTTAACACTACTGCAGTTTTGACATTGTGGAAACTCCTCAGCAAAGCATTCTCATTTCTTACATCCTTTCATCCCGCATTTCTTCCCAACGACTAACTTGAAATTTTTAGGATTTAGTGAAACCCATTTTCTTCTTGCTACTGTCTAATATTCAAAATTAAGCGCCTGCCTGGCAAGCTCAAGGTCGTGAGTTCGATCCCCAGCACCCTTCCCTCCCCCCCAAAAAAAAACAAAAACTGAGGACGCATAGGTCATTCTTCCAGATTCATTTATTTGTGTATTTTAAAAAAATGTATTTAGTACAGGCTCTACAGGGGTCTCACTGTACAGATCAGACTTGTAGCGATCCTCCTGTCTTCGGCCTCCCAAGTGCTGGGATTACAGGTACTGGCCTCCATGCCCAGTCGCATTCACTGTCTCAGTGTGCCCAGGGGGTGGGGCTGGTGCCACACGTCCGAGTTTGGATCCTGGTCCCTGCATCTGGCTAAGCAAGCACTTTAGTCCACTAAGCTATCCTGCTTGCTCAAAATTCACTTATTTTTATCCTATTAAAATTTTGCGCCGGGCGTGGTGGCTCACGCCTGTAATCCCAGCACTCAGGAGGCTGAGGCAGGAGGATTGGTGTGAGTTAGAGACCAGCTTGGGCTACAAAAGTGAGCTCAAGAGCAGCCTCAACTGCATAGCGAAACCATGTCTCAAAAAGACAAAAAAATAAAATAAAAAATAAAATAAAATTTGCTCATATGCTTGTTTTCCCAATCCATACGAACATAACTATACTGAAGCTCTACTTCCATTATTGAAAGGAATTTTTTTTTTTTTTTTTTTTTTGGTGGGACCGGAGTTTGAATTCACGACCTTGCACTTGCCAGGCAAGCACTTGTGCCACAGAGCTATCTCCCCAGTCCCCTCTACTTCCATTATTAAAAATACAACAGTATTTCTTTTTCTTTCTTTTTTTTTTTTTTTTTTAAGCAATCCCAGAAGCAGCAGTCTATGACAACTGGAATGTTTCAGACAGAATGGAACTGAAATCCACATGTGTCATGGACTTTGACAGCAAAGAGGAATAAGAGGACAGGAAAGGCCCTTGCGGGCACCTTGACGTGAGCACTGAGGGGCGGCAGCCTCTGCAGCCTGGGCAGGGAGAGCTGGGAGAGCTGGCCAATGGCCCCCACCTTGCGCAGCCTTTCAGCATCGGGCTCCACACAGCGTCTGCTTTGCAGGTACTCCTCGGCCTCGGTCGCCCGAGGCTCCCACTTTCCCCGTTTGTGAAACGGGCGAGCACGCATGGTGAATCCACGCAGCCCAAATGTGAGGCAATAGGGCTGCCTGCCCGGCTGCACCACCTTCCTCAAAGCGGTAACTTATAACATCCAGGGCACTGCAGTCCCCTCTGCAGAGGCAAAGCTGGAGCAACTATGGGGTCCCCAGGGCCCCTGAAGAGCCCCTGTCACTCAGGGAGCTGGGAAGGGAAAGGTCGTGCTGCTTAAGCCCTGAACATCTCCCGGGTGCCGGCCCCTGAAGTAGCATTAGGAGCACAGCACGAAGCCAGCATGACTGGTCCCAAGCTATTTGCTGACTGCAGGTGGCAGGAAAAGTTACTTAGCATTTCTGCGCCTGGTCTCCTATTTAGCAAAAATGCATGTGAAATCTTTTTCACCTCAAGAAGATTAAATGTGAATTAAATAAAGTAATAGTAGTAGTTATCTTTCTTTGGTGGAGGGTACCAGGAGTAGAACTAATTTACCCAGCAGTCGCTATACCACTGAGTTATATCCCCCGCCCTAGTAGTTGTGCCCAACCCAGAGTCACTGCTGCGTAAGAATTTGTGGCATAAGTGCTCTTTGGTTAGGATTGAGTACTTGGACCTTATAATTTAACGTTTTTCAAAGTATCCATAATGATTAAAGATCATTTGCATGAGAGGTACTTTTTTTTTTAAAGATTTATTTATTTATTTATTTTTATATTTTTTTCTTGTTTCAAAACTTTTGTTTGTTTGTTTATTTATTTTTATGGCCGGCTCAGCCTGCCCTGAGGGCAGGGCTGGCACAGCATGTGGTGCTGATATCGAACTGCGGTCCCTGCAGCCGCCTAAGCTTTCCTAAGCAGGCACTTTAGACCACTGAGCCATCCTGCCGGGCCCCCCTGAGATACTTATTAAAAGTGCAGATCCCTAACTCCAGAACCATAGTTTTGTAATACAAAATTACATACAAAAAGAATCACTCCTCCTCCAATTTTACAAAAACATTTTTAAAAAAGATTTAAGGACCAGCCAGATTGCTCAGCGGAATAAAGCGCCTGCTTAGGCAGATGCAGAGGTTGGGAGTTTGATTCCTGGCTTACTCTGCCAGCCCCAACCCCAGGGCATGCTGAGATAGCAATTGAGACTGGGCGTGGTGCCAGCCACCTATAATCCCAGCATTCTGGAGGCTAAAAACAGAAGGATCACTACAAGTCCAATCTATGTAATGAGAACTTGTAGATTCTATACTAAATAATTTTTTAAATGCTTATTTATTTATTCATGTGGTACAGGGTCTTGATATGCAGCTCGAACTCATAGTGATCCTCTTGTCTCAACCTCCCCCATGCTAGGATCACCATGCCAGGTTTCAGTAGCTGGCTCAGCACAAGGCCAGCAAGAATGGGGATCAAACCTCGGTGTTTGTGCTTGCCAGGCAGGTGCTTAGACCGCAGGGCTCTCTCCCCTCAACATTTCTCCAATTGCAGATACTGTGCTCTACACTGGAGAACGACCATATGCAACCTAAACATTGGGAAACAACCTAAGCAAACCTTAATAACTGCTCCATACACACACACACACACACACACACACACACACACACACACACACACACACACACATCCCCCTGAGAGTTTATCTTCCATTGCCTGAGCAGAAGACCCAAAACATTTTGTGAAATAATCATCCCAGTGGCAGAAGGAAAACCACATGCTTGGAGGAAGTCATCCAGGACTTCTGTGAGAGTTTTGGGAGGTGCTTCAGCTGCAACTCCGGACTTTCAGTGTTCCTATGACGCAAAAGAATGGCGCACAAGTATCAAAGATACTGCTCCAAAACTGATCAAACATTTTCTTGCTTTGGGGCAACACCAGCCCCAAGGGCCAAAGAGAGCCAGGCGAAGAAATTGATCCAGCCAGAGAACACAGGGTTGTTCTAGTCCCCAGAAAATGAGGCACCAAAGATAAACTAAGCAAACAAGGTATTAGGCTGTGGGGTTTCACTCAGCATATGTCAACCTGATGGTTATATAAATAAATGTGTTGCAGTCGTTGGGTGGCTTCTTTTCTCCAGCTAAGACAGAGGGCACCACCTGACCTCAGCTTTCCGCATTTTCTCTTTTGCCTTCATTTCTTCATGGTCCTCCCCTAGGAGTTCTCCAGAGCTGTACTGAACATGGCACATGACTACTAAATTAACTCACTGACTGGTTTAGCATAGTTCTGGGTGTGGAAAGTGGAAAGCTCATTCTGTGTGTGGGTGACACCACTCAAATAGTAGGTAACTTAGAAGGGATTGAAGGGAGAGGTAGGCTGCTGTTTCTGCTGCTCCTGTCTGCTTGCCGTGGGCTGTTTCTCCTCTGCCATGCCATCCGGATTTGGAGGCAACCAACTATGGACTGAAGCCTTTGCAAACCATGAGCTGAAGAAAACCTCTCTCTTCTCCTCTAGCTTTGGATGTTGAGTATTTTGTCTCAGCAATGAGGAAAGGAACTAACACACCAGACAAGAATCTTGGGTTGGATTTCTCCAGATACACATCACAACTACAGACTGAGAAAGAGGTAACTTACTAAGGGAGTATTGCAGGGTCAAAGATAAAGCTAAGGGAACTGGGAAGCAAGACAGAGAGAAGGAAAAAAAAAGGGCTCAGCCTGATCCTCCAAGAGTGTAGGGCCATGGAACATAACTGAGTCTCTCCAGCTTTGGAGCAAAGGATTCCAGTGCTTATATGGCACACCAGTCACTGCTGTCACTAGCCAGAGGAAAGAAAGGCAGAGTGCTAGGAGAGTCTTTCCACTCTTCACTGATGAGGGACAACTTGCCAAAGGCTGTAGAGTAAATGTTAGCAGCAAAGCCTGCAGAAACTTAGAGATGCTTAAGAGGATCTGGACAAGATGTGCCTGATGGATAACAGGGATAATAAAAGTGCCTAGCATATATGATGTCAGGCCAAAATGATAAATATGTAGCACTTCCATGTCCCACACAGCTCTCAAAGTTCCCTGGGAAGGACAGAAAGAGGATGGGGAAATAAAAATAAGAGACAATATATAGAAAGCTGAGGCCAGGTGGGGCCCCCTCTCCAGATGAGAGGAGAGGAACTGCTCAGCCACCACAGTGCATTTATGTGTACAGTTAGCAAGTTGAGGTCAGGAGAAAGCCTGACCTAACAACTAGCCTAACAACTAGCTCACCTTTCACACTCCCTGTACACTCAGGGCTGGAACAGCTGTTCACCTAGGGCACTTCAGGGCTTCCTGGTGTTCTTCGGGTGCTCCATGCTCTCAGCTCCACATGTGACAGTGACTAGCTCAGCTGCTCCCAACATAGCACAGCTCTGGGCACACAGTAAAAGTTCACCAAATGTCTGTATGATTAATATTAGGTTCTGCAGATATTGGGAAAATGTGTATAGAACTGATGGAAGTGTCATGAGCAAATCTGTCCTATGCAGGAGAAAGTAAGGGGATACTGAGTAATTCAAGTTGGCTGAAGTAGCAGGGGCTCAGGTAAGTGAAGCAAGAGCTTAGAGAGCGATGGCCGGATATGGGAGGGCAGTGGTATCCCTGATGAGGTGTTAACTGAGGTGAAGTGATTTCAGTTGAAGGCTCACAACAGGCTCTAGAATTTCCGTTCCAACACAAAAAGGAGTAAAAATGACACAGAGAAAGAGAGAGAGATAGAGAGAGAGAGAGAGAGAGAGAGAGAGAGAGAGAGAGAGCAGAAACCTTAAGAGCAGCAACCATGCAGGACATTGACACTGCTACCCCCACCACCAGCAAACAACTCCAGGAGACAAGGTGGACCCAGGAATCCAGAGTTATTTTCATTTTATTCTTTCTTTCTTTCTTTTTCTTTCTTTTTTCCTCTCCTTTCTCCTTTTTTTCTCAGTACTGGGGCCACACCTAGAGCTTTGTGTGTGCCAGGCACTTACCTGCCTCTGAGTTACATCTTCAGCCTAGAAACCCTTGTGTTGCAAGTTATTTGTAATGGAAGTCCTTCCGTTCTCACCGCTGCATCTCTCCTTCTTTTTCATCAGCAATCTTCCAATAATTCCTATTTTCTTTTTCTTTCCTAGTAGTAGATACTAAATCCAGGGCCTTGCACATGCCAGGCAAGAATGAGAGACATGGGCTGGTGGAGGGCCCCAAATTGGAGCTAGCCTGGACCACTTAGCAAAACCCTATCTCAAAAAAAAAAAAAAAAAAAGATATATATATATATATATATATATATATATAGTGGGGAGGGATTGAGAATGTAGCTCCATTGGAAAACTCCTGGACCTGCAAGTAAGGGTCAAATCTGCCAGTGATTACACATTCATATTTACAATTACTAAGACACTATGGGGTGAAGCCTCAGTGGCCACAGCTGCTAACACCACATACTACATTAATCCCTAGATGACATGAAGGCTGCCTGCAAGCCACACAGGATGAACCCTTGGAGCTGGCTAAAAGCCTAGAGCCTCAGGGATTACCAGACCTGCACACTCAGAGCCTGAATTTTAACAAGATTACCAAGTGCTCTTTGGTACACGCAAGCTTGTGAAGCCCGAGGCTGTTGCACCAGTGTCCCCTAAGTCTAGTAAAATATGGAACACTGAGTCTCAGGTCTGGCTGTACATTGGAATCATCCATGGAGGTATTCAGATACTGATGCCCAGGCCCCACTCAAACTCTAATTCTTAAATAATTTTTCTCCTCTGACTTGAACTCTACTTACTTTATATACTATTTTACTCATTAATTTAGGCATCCAGATACCTTTGATGTTTAATAATGACAAAGCTTGCCTAGAAACAAAATGTAGTTCCCAGAGCAAGGGTCCTGCAGACTTCCTCAAGTGCAGGTGTGACACCTGCTCACTTATGGCTCACTTTGCACACACGGCTGGCAAGATTCCCAGCAGGAAGGTGGGAAGAGATCTAGAGACAAGGGACCATGGCCCACCCCACGCTGGCTTGTTTGTTTGTTTATTTATTTATTTATTTATTTATTTATTTATTTATTTGGTACAGGGTCTTGCTACACAGCTCAAACTCATAGTGATCCTGCTGTCTCAGCCTCCCCAGTGCTAGGATTACAGGCATGCACCACCACACCCAGGGTTGGTGGCTGGCATAGTGTACCCAGGGTTCCAGGGCCAGTCCAGCACATGGTACCAGGCATCAAACCCTGATCCTTGCACTTTCCAGGCAGGGGCTTAGACTGCTGAGCTATCCCTCCACTCCTGGTCTTTTTATTGAGCAGGCCAGGTGAACTATCTGAAAGCTGAGAATATATCTACCCAGCTTAAGAATAAGACACTTTCAGAATATGAAGAAGTCTTTAGAATCCAGCTATGCTGAAATTCACTGCCAGTGAAATTTATTATTAACAGGGCCCGGCGGGATGGCTCAGTGGTCTAAAGCGCCTGCATGAGAAAGCTAGGGTGACTTCAGAGACCGCGGTTCGATCCCCGGCACCACATGCTGTGCCAGCCCTGCCCTCGGGGTGGGCTGAGCCGGCCACAAAAATGAGTGAATAAACAAACAAAGGTTCTGAAACAAGAAAAAATAAAATAAATAAAATTTTTTTAAAAAGAAATTTATTATTAACAAGCTGATTTTAAATTCATCTTTAGTGAGCTTCTGAGTTTGTCCCCTGATTCTGATGTATTTCTTCATTATTGATGGATTGTTCTTCTATATCATCTGCCTCTTCTCCTTCTCCTCCTTCTGTTTCCTTCTTCTTCTTCTTCTTCTTCTTCTTCTTCTTCTTCTTCTTCTTCTTCTTCTTCTTCTTCTTCTTCTTCTCCTTCTCCTTCTCCTTCATCATCATCTTGCTCTTTATTACAGATTTACTAATCTTGCACTTTTTGTCCCCATCTTCCACCTCCTTTTTCTTTCTCTTCCTTTGAGAAAAGTTGGAAGCTTTTTGTACCACACAGAGACTAATGGATAAAAGTCCCTAAATGTCAACAGTTTAAATTAGCTAGTTTCCTCCATTCATGGGGAGGTGTTCATTTTGTTTGTTTTTGTCTAGAAACAGTTAATAGGCTCTGGCTTGAGTACAAACTGCAGAATTATTATGGTCCTGATTCAACATGGCTGAAACCAAAACAAACAGCTTATCTTCCCAATGACCACATCCTCCTTCTTCCCCACCCCCTTCCTAAATACAGCTTCTTCTTATCTTTCCCATGCACACAAGGGAGCCCCCATCAGCTCCTCACATGTCGCTGAGCCTGCCCCTCAAACTCCATTCCTAGAAAAAGTCCATAAAATTTCAGCCTTCCATTGTCTCAGATTGGAGGTTCTCCCTGTCTTCCTGAGGTCCTCTCCATGTCCTCAGAGTTAATGAAGGCTCTGCCCACCCCCACTTTTTTCTTTTACTTCTACTTCTCTGCCACACTGGCAAAACCTAACAATGATGACCTGGCCCTCACTAGTAATGAGGTAAGTATGGTTTGCAAGCCATTTCCAAATCACTGATGGCAAGAGGAGATAGTTTTATATGGTGCAGTGTATGTAGGGTAAGCTTATGATTTAGTCAAAGTAAATCTTATTTTAAGGGAAGGGTTTGGCACTCTGTGATACATCAAAAAATATCTCGTACGAGGCCTTATAGCTGACCTAGGTGCACCACAGCCAGAGGACTCCTTTCAGATGGAGAATCCAGCATTTTCATTTGCATTGTGTGTTTTCATGAAGCTCAGCTTCCTTCTGGCATCTCTCAATATCTTGCAGGTCACATCTGACTTATGAAACTGAGTTAATGAATAAAATAGATCTGGCCTCCTTGGGCAAGCAATTCCTTCCTTTCATCTTTAAGCTGGACTCCTATTTACTTGAGATTTTTCTCAACCAACTTTTTAATATTCTTTGTATATTTTAATCATTACATATAAAATTTTATGCAAGTCTTTCCTTTAGGAAAAGAAGATACTTACTCTAAATCTTAATGGTTGGCTTCCTGTGTTCCTCTACCCTTCTTGTAGGCACTGAAGGGTATTCTCATCCCACTTAGTTTAACACCTCAATTTAGCCTGGCTGTGTGGCACACATCAGTAACACCAGCCCACCGGGAGACTGAGGTAAGAGGACTGCATGTTGGAAATCAGCCTGGGCAATTTAGGGAGACCCTGTATCAAAATAAAAAATAGCAAGGGCCAAGGATATAACTCAGTGGTAGACCACCTGTCTAGCATTTGTGAGGTTTTGGGTTCAGTCCCTGATACCACAAAAACACGAACCAACTCCCAAGCTATGCATAATCAGGCTATTAGAGTAGTTCCTTCCAGGTGACATCTATCGTCCTCCCTGAATCCCCCACTCACGCCAGTCTGGAGAACTCTTGCTATATTTCTAATATCTAGTCAATGTTTCCCAGCCTACTGGATCTTATAAAGCATCTCAGAAAACTTGTATTATGTATACACATAGAAAAGAACACCTGCAAATAAAGGTACATCCCAAAAACTCCAACTCTGAATCTCCCCCCCCCCCAACTTAGTCTAACTTTATGGTCACCTGCTTCACTCTCTCAAAGACCTTGGCTTGTAAAACCAAGTATGCCCTATGTGACTTCATCGTCTTTTCTTTCCCTGACATTAAACTAGTGCCTGCTCAGCTAAGCTCAGCATCAGACTCCCTGTGGACACCATTTCACCACTCATTGCAAACTTTCCATCCTGGTTTTCTCATCGTTCTGTTCACTCTTTCTGCTTACCATGTAACACTCTTGCTCCTCACAGCTCTTTCTCTTCAATATTTGCATAATTGGGTGCTGGGGAGACAGCTTGGCAGTTCAAGTGCCTGCCCGGCAAGGTTAAGGTCCCAAGTTCAATCCCAGGTACCATATGGCATGCTACCTTGGGGTGTGGTGGCACATGTCTGTAATCCCAGTGCTGGTGAGGCTGAGACAGGAGGATCACTATGAATCCAAACTATGTAGTGAGACCCTGTATCAAAAGAACAAATTTTTTTAAAAATTGTGTCATTGGGCTCCATTTAATTTTTTTTCTATTCCTCCTTCACCTTCTATTATAAGCTTCTCTTGAAGGATTCATGATACAGTTTTGCATTTAAAATCAGCCGTAAAAACAAATTCAACAAAGTCTCTTAAATGATCACCACAACCTTTGAAATACCTTCAGTTGCCCCAGTTAGGGTTCACCATAACCATGGACCTAGTTTTTCTGCTAGAGGCAGTGTTTCCATAGTCTGAGTAGCTTGAGATCCAGTTTTAGGATTCAAAACTGGATCCTAACTTTACCATGAATTCATAAAAAACATCAGGAAAGTTCCTGAACCTCTCTAAGCTGCTGTGTTTTGCTCTTCTCAGGTGGGATTCTGCGAGATGTAGGCAATAATACATCATGCTTTAAAATGCCTACCTTGTGGAACCCATTAGATGTCCACTAAATGTGCCACACTTTATTATCTTCATTATCTTAAGTATTATGGTTTGAGCTTGTGCATGTTTAAAAAGTATCAGGAGGTATTGGTGGATTAACTGAGGGTCAACTTGTAACACCCAGCTGAACTGAATCAGCCTGGTGCCAGGTGTGGAAGGCCCAGGTGAAACTTGTTGCCAACAGCATGAAAGCGAGAACTGGAACAGAAGACACGTGCAGTCCATGCTCCTGGAGAAGCTTGTCATGCTGGCTGTCCTGACAGGAATGCAGCTGTTCTCATTGTTACAGGAGCTCAGGTCCTTGCTGTTGCTGAGGATAGCTACTGTTCTCTTTGGTGGAAGCTCTGGTCCTGACTCTGAACACAGCTTCTTGGATCTAGTGCAGATCCTGAACCTGCTGGCACAGATCCTTCATCCTGCTGGTGCAGAAATTCTAGCTTCCACCACTGACCTTTAAGCCTTCCCAGTGCAGAGCCATGAAGCAGGCCTGCCTACGGCACTGTCGTGGGTCCTAGGCCTTCAGGTGTTCTTGTAGACATTACCATGGACTCTGGGCCTTCAGCTGTATTTGTGCAGGATATTGCCATGGCATCAAGGTCCTCAGCTGGATTCTGTGGGTCTCTAGCGTGTGGACAGATCTCCCACACTCTTCTGCATTTGACTCTGGGTGAATATTATAAAATAACTCTATAAATGATATGTCCTGTATTAAATTGTTTCCCTTGAAAACCCTGACAACCAACAAGGTCCAAATCTTAATGAGGGGTGTCTTAGGTATGAAATAGTTTAGCTAAAAATAATGTAGCTTAAAATAAACTGGGCGTGGTGGCTCACGCCTGTAATCCCAGCACTCGGGAGGCTGAGGCAGGAGGATTGGTGGGAGTTCGAGACCAGCCTGGGCTACAAAAGTGAGCTCAAGGCCAGCCTGAACTGCATAGCGAGACCCTGTCTCAAAAAAAAAAAAAAAAAAAAATGTACTTGTAGACCTACAGTGTCTGGAATCGACAAAATAAGCTTACTTCTTGTCAAGCTCATTAAATGAATTGCTGGGGCCGGGGGCAGGGAGATAGCTCAATAGAATAAGGGCTTGCCTGGCCAAGGCAAGGTCCTGAGTTCAATCCATTCTAGGCTATATTCAATGGGAGGATTATTAGTAAATTGTCCCATTTTCTAAAGATGACATTGGATTTATGAAGGGTCTAAAAACCGTCACAGGGGCCTGGCGGGATGGCTCAGTGGTCTAAAGCGCCTGCTTGGGAAAGCTTGGGCGGGTTCAGGGACCCCGGTTTGATCCCCGGCACCACATGTTGCGCCAGCCCTGCCCTCGGGGCAGGCTGAGCCGGCCATGAAAATGAGTGAATAAACAAATAAAGGTTCTGAAACAAGAAAAAAACAAATAAAAAAAAATAAATTAAAAAAAATAAAAATAAAAAAATAAAAACTGTCACACTGAAAGACAAAAAACAAAAAACTGTCCTGCTAAACAGTTTCAAAAACTGAGAAAGGTGGAATTAGAAGAAAAATTTAGTGTTTGCATATACTTAAAAGGGTACAATGTGAAAAAGGGAGCTTAGATGAATTTTCTGTGTGAGTCTCATACAGAATTAAGACCAATGGATATAATTCATTTATTTATTTATTTTTAATTTTTTTTTCTTTTTTGAGACAGGGTCTCGCTATGCAGTTCAGGCTGGCCTTGGGCTCACTTTTGTGGTCCAGGCTGGTCTCAAATTTGATCTGATCCTCCTGCCTCAGCCTCCCAAGTGCTGGGATTACAGGCGTGCACCACCATGCCCGGCCCCAATGGATATAATTTATGAAGAGGCTGATATCGATTTGGTATTTTAAGAAAAGACATTCAGGTAACTAGAAGTATCCAGAAATGTACTGGGCTGTCTTACACAAAGGTAAACATGCTAGTCAATGAAGTTCTCAAATATTCACAAATAACAGGATTTCTGTGTAGGTGGGAATTGAGTTAGATCTCTTACTCTGGAAATTTATGATTCTAAGGTTTATTAGGCTTCTTTTGTTGCGAGGGCAGAGCACTTGTCTAGCATGCACAAGGCCCTGTGTTCCCTACCACAGCATAGCAAAACTAAATATTAAAACAAAAAGAGTTTAAAGTGAAACAAGCTTAATTGGCTCACAAAACTGGAAAATCACAGCTATTGTGCAGAGATGAATTCAAGGGTCTTGATGGGGTATGATTCCCTCTAGGCTTTATCCTGCAACCAGTTTTACATTCAATAGTCCCAAGAAACGTCTGAAGGCTACTGTTCACGATCTCCCGCTTAAGGCAGTTCTCTCAGAAACACTTCTGTTTGTCTTGCACATGGTGAGAGGTTGCCCTTGAACCCCAAGAACTTCCCCAAGGATGATGCAGTCCAGCTGACCAATCTTAGTCATATGCTGGCAACTGTTAGAGATGGACTTGGTGATTGTTGGCACCACCAGCAGAGGAGCTGCTCTGTGAGAGAAGAGCTTGGACTGATGAAAAGTGGCAGCTACCTGCTCTATTAAGACTCCAGGAGGGGCTGGGGAGATGGCTCCATGGCACAAGTGTCTGCCTGGCAAGTGCAAGGTTGCGAGTTCAAACCCCGGTCCCACAAAAAAAAAAAAAAAAAATCTCCAGGAAACAAGCAGATGAAAACAATCTGTGAGTAGAGTATGCCTTTTTTAATTTATAAGGCACACTACTTCCAATATTTTGTTATAGCTACAGAAAACAGACTAATATATCCATTCTCTGGGACTTTTTTCTGCAACAAATATTTATTAGAATAATGCTAGAAGAAAGTAAGTTACAATTTTTGTCCTTAAATCAAACTGCCTTGATCACAAGTGACTGGAGATGCAAGAAACCAGTCTGACTCACTATATAACTAATAGTTACTAAGTCTTCCTGCCCACCAAGTGCTCTAAAATCTCAAAGGATAAACATCACCTACACAGGATTATTGGTGTCCAGGAGAAACACAGGCATTCACAAAGCTGGTTTATATGGAAAAAGAAAAAAGTGCATTAGCATTTAACATGTGCCTGTGGAACTGAGCTCAGCAAGATGCCCAAGGCGGGTATTTAAGCACCAGTAAGGTAAAAGCACAGCCCAATCAAATTACAGGCCAGCTTTGGGGTCTTGAGGCTGAACAAGATCCCAAGGGAGCAACTAGGGTGGGCCTTGAGGACCATGACAAAAACTATTTGCAAACCAACATAGAAGCATTTCAGTAGTTTCACCAACAGTCCTGGAAAGGAAGGACAAAAGACAGTTCTTGTTAACTGCTCATTCGCTGGGTGGGAGTTAGGGCCTAAGACCCGCCCTCACTGTCTCCTGAGGCTGCACCAAGTGATCCCAGTGGGCAGATGCACTGGGAACCAGAAAGAAAGAAAGAAAAGCAACACCTGACTGGTCACAGCTGGGATCTGAGCCAGGACTCATACCGAGGCTGCTGTGTTTTCTTATCAAATATAAAATCTTAGAGAACATCAACATCAGATGAGGTCATTCTGTGATTCTGATAGAAGATGCAAGCAAGCCCACTGCAGGTCCATGGCTGAACTCTGAGAGCAAGAATGCTGCACAAATAAAAAAAAATTAATGACACACCTTCCCTCCTAGCTAGCAAACGTATGGCTGCTACTTTCCCCAACATCAGCTTTATCTCCATGGTATTTTTCCCACCTGTCAGATAAAAAAATTTCAGAGTCAACCAAACAACAGGGCCTGCTTTCTGACCCTTCCCCAACCAAAATAGGAAGGAAAGGGACAGAGGGACAGGCAGGGAAATTTTGCCACTTAGCAATCTGGAAACAGAACAGAGAAGAGAGGGATTGTTCAAATTCAAAAGTGAAAGCCATTTGTTTTTCTTTACTAACTTTATTGAAAATCAATAATTACATAGCATAGCAAAAATTGTAGACAAATATTGAAATGGGAGAGACTGAAGATGTAGACAAAGTGAATTTTAGAGAAATATTTCTGAAATTAATACATAACATGAGATTAATAGATTGCACATTATAAATAAATTGTTCACAAACATGAATATAACAACAAAAATTGTCCAAAATAAAAATGAAGAAGAAAGAATTTACAGATCAGTCATATAATAGTTCACTTGGTGTCAAAATCAAGAAACTTACATTCATATAATTAGAGTTTTCAAAGTGGAAAAGAGTAGGCAATAAATATTTAAAGATTTAAAATTTCTAAATTTAGTGGAAATTATAACATATTTCCAAGAAAAATGAACCTTTTGCACAAGAAATATGAATAAAATCATACCAAGATACACAAAACTGAAACTGTCCAAAACTAATTGTAAAGCAAAAAACATTAAAGCATATACATAAAAATAATTGCTATGGAGGAGCAAAATTAAATAGCATCTTATTCCACAGTAGGAAGAAAAAAGAACAAGTGGGTAAGAAACCAGACTAATTAATTCAAAGGACTGAAAAAGAATCTGTCCTCATTGAATTTTATACTTAGCAGCCATATCTTTAAAAACTAAAAGTGAACTATTTTACTTGAAATATTCTAATATCTCCAGACATAGCACATAGAAAATAACAAGGACCATAATCCAGAAGGCAAGAGAAGTTACTATATGGTCCTGCATAAAGAATAAAGAGCTCTTAAAATAGTAGTTATGTAGGACTATGTAAAATATAGTTATATTAGATGAACCCAATTAAAAGGTCATTGAAGATTTCTACAAAACAGTTATAAATTTTATGTCAGGTTATGTACATAATTTTTCACGTGTGTGTGTGTGTGTAAAAGACAAGGAAGAATAAATATAAAGTCAATGGAAAGTGGAAATATAATTTTTAAAGTTTCTAATACTAAGAGAAAATATCATAGCATGTCTTATAAGTAAATTGTAAAATCATAAACATAATTCATAAAACAAAAATTAAAGTTAAATAATATTCAGAAAATTAATTAAAAATTGCTTAAAATCAAATTAAATATTTGAAAACAATATTCCAAAATTAAAATTAAATCATGAGTCCAACTAAGAGGCCAGAATGCTGCGTATCATATATATGAAGCTGTGATCAATTCAGAGTATTCGCATAGTATTTGAATAGGTTAATATATACAAAAATATCAACTAAGAAAAAGTTTTCATGATAGTAAAGAATTACTAAGAATAAAACATAACATAAAGACTGGAATAGCAATTATATGACCATCACTTCTAACAGTTTGGGGATAGGATATCACACAAAGTATTAGTATGTTGTGGATGTGGACAGTGTCAATGACGCTTGCTGGTGGCCAGGTGTCACTTGTGGGACTGAACTACTGCTATTTCCTTGTTATCTACCCTGTAGAACCAGACAGAATCATGACCCACAGGCTTCAGGAGAAGTCCATTTGTAGAATATGCTGATGGAAATATTTTGCTTCTATATATGAAAGAATAATTGAAAGATTGCTGTTGTATACTTTTTCTCCTATGTTTAATTGTTTATCCCATTTGGGGGATTGTTTCTGTTCTCTTTCATGGAGTTGTGGTCAATTTGATCCCTCTCTAGAATATCTTTTAGAAGTCCGTGTAGGGTTGGTTTTGTCTTCATGAAATTCTTTAGTTGTTCTTTGTCGTGGAAGTATTTCACTTCTCCATTATACTTAAAAAAGACTTTTGCAGGGTATGTCAGTCTTGGTTGGAATTTATTTTCTTGCAAGACTTGTAGTACCTTGCTCCATGGTCTTCTTGATTTGATGGTTTGTGAAGAGAAATCTGCCATCATTCTGATGGGTTTTCCTTTAAATATGTTCTGTTTCTTTTCTCTAGCAGCTTTTAGTATATTGTTCCTGTACTGAATTTCTGGAATCTTGATCATTATATGTCTGGATGTGTTTTTAATTGGGCTGATGTTATTTAGAGTTCTATATGCTTGGATTATTTGAACATCAGATTGTTTCCCCATATTTAGGAAGTTTTCTGATATTCTGTCCATATTCTTTTTATATCATTTGTATTGACTCCTTTCTCATTGACACCTATTAGTCTTATGTTGTTAATCTTTGCATCATCTTGTAGATGTTAAATTATTTTTTCCTACATCCTAGATGTTCTTTAAGAGATCTTTTCTTACCTTTTCACTAGCTGCAATGGTGTCTTCAAGGCCTAAATGTGTATTTTCACTTTCATTCAAACAGTTTTGCCAGCTTGTGATTGAGGTTTTAATTTCTTGTATATCACTTTGAATCTGCTTCATTTATTTTATTTCTTTCTTATATTGCTCATTCAAGGATTCTATCATTTTTCTATTTTCCTCTACTTTTTTATCAGTGTCTTCTTTACAAGCACTTAGTACTTCTTTCATTATGGTTATCATTTCTTTTTTACTTCAGAGATTATTTCTGATCTGATTTCCTCTATACCTCTCTGTAGTTGTTTCTCTACTTCAGAGACTATTATTTCAGATATTTTAAATATGCTATTTCCAAGTTCTTCTATGCTATTGTCTCCTGTATCTGTTCTGGGTGGGCCCAGGGCCTGAGAATGCATTTTGCTCCTCATATTTGTCATTTTGTATAGCCCTGTCTTCTGACCTTTGGTGTAGAGCTTTGGTAGATTAACCTTAGCACCAGATCTGGGTCTACCAAGTTCAAACTCGTCCAGGTGAATGTGGCTTGGGTCTGACTGCTGTGTTCCACTTTTTCCTGCTGCATCCTTTGGAGGTAAACCTGCTGTGCCACTCTAGCAAGAAGTTCTGTTCCTGGATCAGCTGAGTGGGTCTTACCTCTAGCATCTCTGCAGAGAGTTCTGCTGCATGGTTGCACACTGGGCATGTCTGATGAATGAAGTTCCACCACATGTTGGGCCTGGATGCTGGGTCGAATAAGTTTCTGGCAGGCCCCAGAAGGTTTCCAAAAGTGAAAGCTATTTCCAGGACAGTAGTACCCATGAAACTACCTTGGATAGTGGAGCTCTTGTTATTTTACAGTGATGATCAGCAAGATAATAACACAGGAAATCATCAAGGTCCCTGATTTCAAGGGAAATTCTTGTTTTGTTTTTTTGGTGTGTGTGTGGCCAGCTTAGCCCACCCTGGGGGTGAGACTGGTGGGACTGGGGTGGCATGTGGTGCCAAGGATTAAACTGTGGTCCCTGTGTGCTTTGCCTAAGTTTGCCTAAGCAGGGGCTTTAGACAGCTGAGCTGTCTAAATTCTTGTAACCCATGTGCAGGCTTGGAATTCAGCAGTTTGCTCTCCTGAGGTGATGTTGCCTTCACCTGAGGAGAAATCAACTTGCTAAACTATCTGTATGTCTCTAGGACAAGGAACCATGAGTCTGGTCAATGTGTTTTTACAAAGATAAGTTTGTACAAGGCAAACCAGGAAGTCAAATGAAAGCATAGAATGTGCTTATATCCCAACAAGTTAGGGAAAACTTAAGATATTTCTACGGCTTTTCTAGAGAACAGAGTGAACATAGGTTATCTGTGAGCTGAAAAGGAAAGTTAGGATAGGCTTTCATTAGCAATGACCATCTTGTCTACAAAGAAGGGTTGGGTCACTTTGCCCTTTCAGAAGTAGGAGCTAGCTAATGAGTGTTGAACATGGATCCCACCCAGATATGGAGATTTAGAGAAGGAGGTAGCCTCCCTTGCTGAATGTTTGGAGAAGAGCAGAAGAAGGAAGAGAAAGAAGATGAAGAGGGGCATAGGAAGATGAAGAGGAAGGGGAAGGATAAAGACAAACAGGAGAAGAAGAGGAATTCAAGGAGGAAGGGGAAGGAGAGAAACTTCATCAACTTGTAACTCAAAACCCATACAGAGCCGGGCATGGTGGCGCACGCCTGTAATCCCAGCACTCAGGAGGCTGAGACAGGAGGATCGGTGCGAGTTCGAGACCAGCCTGGGCTACCAAAGTGAGCTCAAGGCCAGCTGAACTGCATAGTGAGACCCTGTCTCAAAACCCATACAGGCAGCATATGCTTATTGAAAAAAAGTCTTTTTAATAAAAGAGCACTATGACCTACACAATTACTTGAAGGTGAAAGCAGCTGAGTGTCTATCATTAGAAGAGAGAGGCCAAAGGAAATGCTCCAACTGGGAAGTTTAGACTGAAAAAAGCCCAGAGAAAGAATTCCCCTAGTTCTGGGAGGCATCCTGGGAGCATCTGGCAGGCAGGAATCTATCCAGTGGAGCCAGCACCCATTAATAAGGTGCAGGGGAAGCTGCTTTTTTCAGGGGAGAGTTTATAGTATAAAGTGTCCTGGGGTCCCGGCAGGATGTCTCAGTGGTCTAAAGCGCCTGCTTAGGAAAGCTTAGGTGGCTGCAGAGACTGCGGTTCAATACCCGGCACCACATGCTGGGCCAGCCCTGCCCTCAGGGCAGGCTGAGCCGGCCATAAAAATAAATAAAACAAACAAAAGTTCTGAAACAAGCTGGGCATGGTGGCGCACGCCTGTAATTCCAGCACTCGGGAGGCTGAGGCAGGAGGATCGATGCAAGTTCAAGACCAGCCTGGGCTACAAAAGTGAGCTCAAGGCCAGCCTGAACTGCATAGCAAGACCCTGTCTCAAAAAGACAAAAAATAAATAAATAAATAAATAAATAAATAAAGTAAATTGTGGAATTTCTTTTATAAATAAATAAAGTGTCCTGGTCCAAAGAGAAGAACAAATGCTGATGAACTCTAAGCTCTCCTCACTGTCAAACAAGACCAGATAAAACTTGTGCTATTGTCCTCCAAAGAACCATCATTAAGACTTGGTCCCCAGATCATGGTGCTATTGGCAGGTGACAGACCCATAAAATGGCCAGGCCCCAAAAAGGAAGTCCAGTAGTGGGAGTGTCCTTCAAAGGAGATAGCAGAACCCTACACTCATTTCTCTCACTCATTTCTAAGCCACCATGTGATGATAATAAAACAGCTTCCTCCACCTCTTGCTCTCTGCCATGGTATGTCACCTCAGCCACAAAAACAGTGGGCTTGTCCAACCATGGATTGAAGTCTCCAACACTATAGACCAAATAAGTCTTTCCTTTTTGCAAGTTGATTATTTAAAGTTATTTGCTGTAGTAATGGAAATGAAATGTAACAGGAATGGATATATGACTAATACAGTAGCAGAACTTCACTAGATGTGCTTAACCCTGAGTCATTAAAAGAAACCAGTAGGAGCAGTAAAGATGGACATCAGGAACTGAGCCAGGTTCCAGGGCCCACACTAGCTAGGTTACCACCAAGCTCTAGGCTTGCATCCAGCAGAACTCAGGCAACAAGGTGAAGGCAGTGAAACAAAATATCCCCCATTAGAGGGACAAGCAACTGGTGAAAAGAAGTAGCTCAATGTCAAGATAGGCTTTCGTTTGTCGTGATTGCTTCAAGAGCGCTGAGTCACACATATGAAACACCCTTGCACCAAGGTATCAAGATTTCGGATATCTGGACTTACAAATGTTCTCATTAGATGGTTACAGAAGCCAAACCTTCAGGAATGGGTGTTGCTGCTGACTGCATGCGCCTGAGCCAGTAGGAACTGAGCAAGGCACCAGGGACAAAGATGTGGTGAGACACTGGTGAGGAGAGGCGGTAATGCCAAAGTATTCCTTCAGTTCAGCATCCACCAAAGGTCTCTTGAGCACATTTATGTCCCAGATCTGAATGCTGCTGAGCTAGTCAGAAAAATTAATAAATAGATTTTTAACTTAGAAACATTTCCAGCTTATATGTTCAACAATGGAGTTGGATAGGTATTAATAGCTTCATCTAAACTTGTAATTAAAGATAAAGATGGGGCTGGGAAGATAGCTTGGCATTCTAAGCACCTGCTTGATAAGCACAAGGACCTGGGTTTGATCCCCAGTACCACATGCTATGCCGCTGGGCTGGCCACTGAAACTGGGTATGGTGGCACATGCCTGTAACCCCAGCACTGGGGAGGCTGAGACAGGAAGGTCACTACTAGTCCAAGCTACATAGCAAAACCCTGTATCAGATAGATAGATAGATAGATAGATAGATAGATAGATAGATAGAGTTTTTTAAAAAGATAAAGTTGATTGTTTGAAAAGAATACTGAATAAACAAAGAGCTCTCCAACTAAATATTAGTGTTTGATGTTTTCCACATCATCATACTTGAGATCCACCTTTCCTTAGAGATCATTTCACAGAAGATTAGCAGCAGCTGTTATGCTTGATCTACAGTTGGCTTCCATTTCTGTTTTCTGGTAAAACAGGAAAGGTAAGATTAACTCCTAGCGGGTAGGAATACAGATAACTATAAACTGAGATCACTGCTTTAGTCTACTGGGAGGACTCTTTTTATTTTAAATAACTAAAAGCTACCTTAAGCCTGGCATGGCGGCGTGTACCTATAGTCCTAGCTACTCAGGGGGCTAAGGTAGAAGGCTTGCTTCAGTTTAGGAGACCAGGGCCAGCCTGGACAACATAAAACAAGTCCTTTTAAAAATCTTTAAACAAACAAACAAGAACTAACCAGTTAAGATGGTGGCAAATTCATGTAATTCTAGGAAGCAGAGGCAGAGGAACCTCAGATATAATGCCAGCCTAAACAACTTAGCAAGATCATGTCTGAAAATAAAATTTTAAATAAGGGATAGGCATGTAGCACAGTGCTTCCAGGGTTCAATCCCCAGTACTATTTAAAAAAAAAAAACCACCTAACTCACAAGTTTAAACAGAATGAGAATTTATTGTTGCTCCACATAATCTGGGAACATCAAATATGGAAAGGAAAATTTCAATTCCTGAGTGCAGGAGTTCCAGCGAGAAAATCAGTTGTTCTCTGAGGCCTTCTACCTGCTTCACCTCTGTGTTGGCTTCACTCTCAAGCAGGCATTTTCATAATAATGACTGTGAAACTCAGTTTTGGGTAGTTCAAGGATATCCAGCTAACAGCTAAAGCATTATTTCTGGGCATCCCTTCTCAAGGGCACAGAAAAAACTCGCATTTGAGTCAGTGATCTCATAAGGATAACTCCCACTTCCTAACATGGACAGTTATCAGCCAATCACTGAGGACACCAAGGATGAAGAGCAGGAAGACAGAGCAGGATGACAGAGGAAATGCAAACTCCCCTCCCTTTTGGAACTGGATCTTCTCCTGTCTTTGGATATCAGGAGTCCAGGTTCTCCAACCTTCAGATTCCAGAACTTAAACTAGCAGTCCTCCAGACCATAAGTCCTTGGGACTTGGACTGGACCAGGTTACTAGATTTTCTGATTCTCCATCCTTAAAATGGCTTGAACCCTCACTTCCACTATTGTGTAAGCCAATTCCCATAAGAAATTTTCTTATGTAGCCAAGTGTGGTGGTACACACCTGTAATCCCAGCACTTGGGAGGCTGAGATAGGAAGATCACTGAGAGTTCGAGACCAGCCTGTGCTACAAGAGTGAACACAAGTCAAGTGTGAACTGCTTAGTGAGGTCCTGTCTCAAAAAAAACAAAAAAGAAAGAAAGAAAGAAAGAAAGAAAGAAAGAGAAGAAGAAGAAGAAGAAGAAGAAGAAGAAGAAGAAGAAGAAGAAGAAGAAGAAGAAGAAGAGGAGGAGGAGGAGGAGGAGGAGGAGGAGGAGGAGGAGGAGGAGGAGGAGGAAGAGGAGGAGGAGGAGGAAGAAGAAGAGGAAGAGGAAGAAGAAGAAATTTTCTTATGTATCCCTCTATCATTTATTTTTCTATCTACCTATCTTCCATTTCTTTTGTTTGTCTGGAGAACTCTGATCCAACAGTTCCATGCTTACAGCTTCCAACATCCCAAATCCCACGGAGGAGTTTTAACAAAGTGTGACACTAAGCCTCATTGCTCTAGCTTGAGTAAATTCTCATCTCCAGATCACTCAGTGTAACCAGTGCATTGAAATACACCAAATAGCTGACTACCAAGGCTGGACTGAACCCTGAAGTTGGAGGGCAGAGCCCATGAGAACTAAGTCATGTGGAATGGGGATGATAAAGAGGAGTTAATGAAGGAAAAGAGAACTACTAGATGGTAGAATGGGCTCTGAGAAGATTGCCTGCCACCTGTGGGGTGCCCACTATAAAGCCCAAGAAGTCTGATAACTTCTTTTACTCTACAGGGAAAAAACTAGTGCATCATCCTCTAGGCACACAAGAGCTGACAGTGGTGTCCAGTGAGAGCGCTTTTGAGTTATGATTTGCACCCTCAGATATGCTGTTAGGAAGAATGTGACTTCTCCCTTGGAGTTCAGAATGCTCTCCTAAAAAGTAAAGGAGGGCCTTAAGGTTGTGAAAGAACTTCTGCTTAGCAAAAGTGAGGAGATCCTAGAATAGAATTTCTGTGCTAAATTACAGAAGTGAACTTTCTGCAAAAATAAGGCCAAGGAACTTACTGATTTCTTTAAGGCTCATCTTGAAGTCATCTACAAATAACCCCATTCATTTGCATTGGCAAGTCTCCTCATGTATTAGGAGTTCTCCAGAGAAGCAAAGCCAACAATACATGTGTGAAAGATAAAAGATTTGCCGGGCATGATGGTGCACACCTGTAATCCCAGCACTCGGGAGGCTGAGGCAGAAGGATTGGTGTGAGTTCGAGACCAGCCTGGGCTACAAAAGTGAGCTCAAGGCTAGCCTGAACTGCATAGTGAGACCCTGTCTCAAAAAGACAAAAAAAAAAAAAAAAAA